>MJUU01009267.1:131714-168137 GCA_002080025.1 Modiolus philippinarum
AAAGACTTAGTTCATAAATACAATGCAACCTGTAAACATCTAATCAAGGCTGGTATTTCACATCCCTTATTTTACGGTAATGTTTTACATAAGAGTAAAAAATACTAAAACTCGCCTAACAAACTTATAAAACCTTTAAATCGTCTAATTCATAAGGGTTATAATTACGGTATTGTCGTCAAGTCATTACGTATGGCCTACTTTGGTATTAACATTGATTTTTTGATAGGGTCTTTGCAATTTAATTAAACACATTCTAAGTTTCTTAAATCCGTATTGCATGGACACGGGTTATGTATTCCGGTATATACATATGCTAAACTCCTCACAGGAAGGGATCTTGGTGGAAGCTGTATACTGAGGGTTCATAACTTACTTTGTCAGTTGGTGATGGGTCTGGAGCTGGCATGTCAGTTAACTGTTAATAGTCTCTTGTGATTTCATGTTTTTGTCCGTATATTTAGTTCTTTCAGTTTCATTTTTCACAACTGACTCAGTCCTGTTGCCAACTGAATTTTACTGTTGTTACGATTGTTTTTTGATTTATCACATTGGCTGTAGGGGGAAGGTTTGGATCCAATAAAACTAGCTTAACCCCGCCGCAGCAGGTGTGCGCCTGTCCTAAGTCAGGAATTTATTAAGCCTTTGTGTCTATAGGAGTCTAGGATGATGTTTATTTCGCTGGACTTGGTTGCACTCTCTTCAGGGGCCGACTCCGACCTGCCGTTGGGTGTGGGGTTTTCTCACCGTTCATTGAAGACTTTGAGCTGTTATTACTCCCCTTTGGGTCGTTGTCTCTTTGACACATTCCCCGTTTCCCTTCTTTTTTCTATTAGACAACCGAGATCGAATCCTCCCATTTTCCGCGAATCAAGGATAATCTGTATGATTTCTATTCTGTATAACAAACAAAATATATGAAGGCCGAATGATATAAGCTATAAAAGGATAAATACTTTCGATTGGTTATATCAAGTTCTGAATAGGGATTTCCGTTTCTGATTAAATGAAAATTAAACAAAATAATTGCGATTTAAGGTTTCTCATATCTCGCTTCTTGCTTCGGTATTCGTTTGCCGATGTATCTCTGGCTAAAACTATAATTTGCGTTGTCGTACGACAAACCTTAGTTTCCGTTTAATTCCCCTCGGAAACTGCATTCGTGCGAAATTTCTGGTATTTTGCGACATAGTATATATTCCGATCCAAAACTCAAGATTTAGTGCAAAATACCTGACTTTTCGCATAGAAACACTAGTTTGGATTGAAATACTAGGTATAACGCTTTTTTGTGAGTATCGCTTACTATACATTTATATCATGAACGGTACATTTGACATAAAATTCGTTGCGTACTGAACATTTGAGATTTTCTATTATGCTGTCAACAGGCGCAACACACCTTATTAACAAATTTTTGACCTTTTATCTGAAATAGGGGATGCAAATAATCTGATATTAGAAATCTAGAATACGTATGCTCCATATCTCTTTACAGGGATTTTGTTCTTTGTATATTGGCATATCCCTTTATTTGTTTATACTAAAATTTGATAATGATCCGTCCTCTAGAACCGACTTTATGCTGTCCGAAGACGCCGACCCCGAGAACGACAAAAGGGCCATAATGTTTGCAGTCGTATAAAAGCGTCAAAAGTTATAAAGGGTGAAAAGGGTCGACAAAAGAAATTGTGTACAATGTATTATTTTTTCGAATTCCACATTAATTTCACTACATTGCAATAATCAACGATTAAAAGTCCAATGTAGAGATTTCAAAAAGAAAGCTCAACAATTGGACTAATAAAAATTTAAACTATGTTTTCAGATTGCAAACACAATTCAGTCTGTTTATGCTGGTTTCGATTTCGGATTCGGTTTCGGTTTCGACGATGAATAGCAAAAATGTCTAATATTAGTGAGTTTTCGAATTTCGTTTGGTTTTATGCGTTTTAAACATTTTTTGAAATTATGCATTTCGTATGTTTGGGTTCTAGTGCTGCTGATGAGGAATTAATTTCCGAAATGGCCATACAGCTCATTAAGATTATTGCAGTTGGAGTTAACATATGTGTTATGGTCTCATGTTCATTTACTCTATATCCTTTCGTAAAATATTTAAAAATATTTAATACAGGAGTTTGTCTTTTAATGAAGTATGGAATTAGTAAATCAATTCCCCGTTTTAGAGATGAATGCACTTTAATTTTCTTAGATATGATGTACTTGTACATGAGATAATATCTCATGTGTACACTTTGTTCAATTACTATCATCTAAATTTATGTTAATTCTAAAACCTAAGGATTAACTACCCCCATCGTAGTTCTGTCCTTAGCTATATTTGCTACTACTGATTATTCGGATTTCGTTTGGTTTTATCCGTTTAAAACATTTTTTGAAATTATGCATTTTCTATGTTCGGGTTCTAGTGCTGCTGATGAGGAATTAATTTCCGAAAGAGCCATACAGCTCATTATCATATATGTTATGGTCTATGTTCATTTACTCCATATCCTTTCGTAAAATATGTTAACTTGAAAAATAGAATAAAAAAGATAACAGGAAACACCTACAATGACCGAAAAACATAGTCACATGCCACAAAACAACAAGGAACTGCACAAGAAAACAACCCACAATAAAAATACAAAAGACAAACGGAAATAAAGAAAGGAACTCGGGACAACCGGACTTGGTGCCGGAACTAGCAAAAGCCAGCGGTAGGGTTAAACCAGTTTATGGGTATCCCAAAACAAAATACCGAGGTAACTGTGAATTTAAATAGATTCTGCACATGCGCATTTCGACAACTTATGTCTCATAAGTGGAGATCGAATCAAAACACTTGGAAATCCATGAACCGAAACATGTGTAAAAACTGATAGAGAACAAATTACCAAATTACAAATTACCCAAACTTCCCCTTTCTCTGTGCCGTTTCCCTATAGTAAAATAAACATACGAATAAAACCCAAAACAAATAAAGTACCAACTCCATGACCACAATTTTGAAAGGCAAAAAGTGGGTACAAAACGTAATTTTGAAAGATGGGTCAAGAATTGCTCGCCGCTAAACTGCCGGCTAGCTCAAGGAGCCTAGTCTTCTGGTAAAACATTGTCGCACTACGGAAGAAAAATCAAACTCAAAACTCCCAGACAGTCATCATGTATTTCAGTAGACATCAGCAGTATCAATGAGAGGCCAGTACGAGTGTAAAATGCTCAGGTCATTGGATCCCAAAGCTAATTTAACGGACACGTGCAGAATATCTTGTCGATATCAGAGATGGGCAACAATTACAGACACCAGTAATCGATTAATAATCGATTATTTCAGGAACTTTTTGTTATCGGTTATTTATCGATTACATGACTTGCTACTGTGTAATCGATTACAATCGATTACATTCGGCAATGTAGTTATAATTACATTTCGATTACGCTTATGTATCAACATAAAATATTTTACGACAACACTGTATGGGGGTTTCACCACACTGTCAGGTAGTAATTTCTGTGTTAAATTTTCTCCATAAAAATTAAAGACGACTTTTTGAGTGTACATTGTATTGGTTTACCCAACTTTGATACTCAATAATAATAGGAGCAAAATATGGAATGGCGTAAAAATTATAACATTTCATGACTTCGGGATTGTCATACTCAATTTTGTATATCTTATGTTTGTTTGCTACAGGCAATCCCATTTGTCATTTTAAAAGGATAAAAAATTAAAGCTACATGAATTGCGTAAAGAATGTAAGTTACGTCCCAGTTTTCGGGATTTTTAATCAATTTCTGGCATTTTTTAAAAACATTTCCGTAAAATCGAGGATGAGAAATGCCCTTTGTAATTAGGTTTTTTGCGAGTGACATTATATTTAGATATCAAATGTTCATTTCTTCGATCAAACTTTTTAAATGTATTTAACAATTTATGAAATCTGTGACCTTGCTGCAAAAGTTTGGAAACGATAGTAAGGTTACGTTCACTAAAGTCGTCAAGAGTAGAACAAACGTGCACGAATCGTATTAGTTGAGAAAAATAAACCCCGTAGGATGGAGCTAGAAGAACGTCGCCGTCAAGAAAAGGGAAATTAGTAATACTGAAATCAAAATCATCCCTTGTATCGTAAATTTTAGTTTTTATTTTACCAGAGTCAACGATAATAGTTAGATCCAGAAAAGGGCAATATTTGGAATCATTGTTAGCTTTTCTTTTCATTTGTGGGTAAATGATGTCGACATAATCTAAAAACTGGGGATTGTCAATAGTAAGGATATCGTCAATATACCTGCTGTTATCATTGAAAATAGAAGTTAGGTGCACACTGTTTTGTATGGTCCCATTTTGTAGGTTTTTCATGAAGTCACGTTCATAACAGAAAAGAAAAAAGATCTGCAATGAGAGGTGCACAATTTGTACGCATGGGAATTCCAATTGATAAATATGAAATGCATTATAAATACTCAGCTTGGGTTGTATTTTCACTCCAATTAAGCTTGGTAAATGTATTGACAATATTATTCAGATAAATTATTATTTATTACACACTAAAGAGACAACCGATACACCCAATTCTGATTGATATCTCAACCTTTTGTTATACATTTCAAATATGGACGTCTGAAAACTAGGTTATATGACAAACGTGAGGATTTCGACTTCCCAACCACGAACTTTACTTTTCTCAGCAGTAATATACCTACCTCCCAAGAAATTCGTTACTGTAGAGGTTGTAGCTCATACATTGACTTTGTTAAAAAAGCAAAAGTACTGTCACAAAAACTGCTGAGTTAGGGATACGTTCAGCTGTTGTCACTTTCATTCCTTCTATGGACGTCATCACGACATCATAGAGAGGGCTGATTCTCTGAATGTCAACTTTTAATTAATTAATATATATGTTCCTCTTCACTGAACTTAATTATGGGGCACCAAAAAGGGAATTTACACTAATGAGAAACTCAGGTAAATTAACACCCTATGTTGATAATTGTATTAATGATATTGTGTAATTGTAACTAGTTTGCAAAAAAAAAAAATCTTNTTTTTTTTTTTAGAGTTGACATTGTTATGCTTTAGTTTTTTTTTGTGTTGCATTAGTAGTGTTTGTGTGTTTTGTGGGTGTGTAGTGCCTTTAGTCTTCCGTCTTCTGCTGTTCTTTCTTTTGCCTTGTCTCTGGACTTTGATTTATGTAATCTTGTGCCTTATTCCTTCTGTATTCTACTGTCGTTGTTGTAGCATAGATATGTTATGATTTGCATAAATAATACAGACGGAAGTTAACAGTCCATATCAACATACCCAGTCTGATATTGGCATATCAGCCTGCCTCATTTTGAAATAACCATATCATTCTGTTGATATGGCCATATCGACCCGGGTATGATAATAACTCCAAATTGGAAGTATATAGCAAAGATATTTAGATATGACCTTTTCCGTATCAAGACGGTTATCACCCCTTGACCCTTTCACGGTTGTTTGATCCAGTGTGACTACTGTTTCATTCGAAGACATCTGGTCCACCAAACAGTATCGTCCACCCAGTCGTCTTTAAAGAAATACAAAATACCGAAGTTGCAACATAGACTTTAATTTTGTAACTCTCGAAAGGTGTTTAAAAGAGTAACTCTCATCAGCAGCAATATTAAACCAAACAATATTAAAAGTCATAATTAAAATATATTCTAAAAAATTATTCATCACCAAAAATATCTAAATATGAAGCCCAATCCAGCATCAAGGACCTACATCGAGTGCAATACACGAAATGAAACCTCAATATTTAGAGGGGTTTGAATTTTGATTTAAACAGCAAAGTTCTGTGAAACGCATGGTAAAAATTTAACGTCAGTCAAGTCTAACTATTGGGCTGGTGGATACCTTTGGGGGCATAGTGGCATCTACCAAGTGGTTTCAAAATACACTAGTGCAATACACAAAGTGATACCTCAATATTTTCAGGGGTTTGAATTTAAATTAAAAACGGTAAATTTCTATGAAACGCAAAAAAAAACTTTGGGGCAATGTGGTATAGCAACTAAGTGGTTTCAAAATACAAGAAAAAACTAAGTTACTTAATAAACTGTAAATTTTGTTTAGCTTTACATGTGTTTTAAGGAGTAATTTCTCTTCAGCGCATTATAACCAAACAATACGGAAAGTCTTAAAGCCTTCATCCAATAATATTCTAAAAGAAGTACTATAATCACCGAAAATATCAAAACAGGGAGCGGTCAAGTGGCCACGTTAAGTCTCTCTGCTTAAGTCCATTTCTCAATAACTATAAGTGGTAGGTCGATAATATTTAGTACATGTAAGTTGGTCTTGGGTAATACATGTCATTTTTGCATATGACTTTTGTCCTTGGCCTCAATTTCATGTTCTATTGGCCAAGTTAAGTTTTTCTGCTCAAGTCCATTCCTCAATAACTATGAGTGGTAGGTCGATAATACTTAGTATGTAGCTTGGTCTTGAGTTGTACATGTCAGTCTGGTATATGACTTTTGTCATATACCTCAATTTCACGGTCTAGTGGCCACGTTAATTTTCTTTGCTTACGTCCATTTCTCACCGCTATAACCATAAGTGGTGGGTCAATAATATTTACTGTGTAGATTGGTTTTCGATAGAACATGTCAGTCTAGCTAATGACTTTTGTCCATGAACTCAATTTCACGGTCTAGTGAGCATGTAAAATTTTTCGGTAACTGTAGTGGTAGGTCAAATGTTATTTTGTATTTTGGCTGGTTTTGGGTAGTGTATGACAGTGTTCCATATGACTTATATCTGTGACATAGCGAGCATGCCTGGTTTCTCATAATGTTTTAATGGTAGGTCCCCGGTGGTAGGTCACTGATAAAAAAAAATCTATCATCCGTGTGATCCTGGAGTTTCAGTTATAAACAATTCTTCGCATTTTTATAGTTTTAATATATTATCCGAAATTTTATGCAAGTGCATTATGTTTGTCTATGTTTTTTTTCATTGAGATTTGGTATTATCACTTTCATTGCTAGGTAAATTTCGATAAATTACAATGCGTTTTTTATTTCAGAGACGATGAATACTCTAGATAGCGAACCTATGGTCCATTAGACAATGACATCGACAGACGACAGGGATTTCAAAACACCAAAAAATACCCAAGTTGGATAATAAATTGTTCATTTCTTTCTTAGCCCACATACGTTTCCCCAGATTAAAAAGGGCTATTCCGATTTTCAGTACTTAAGGATGTATTCTCCTGAGGGGTCAAAATATTCCTGGATCAAGTTTTTCCCGAAACCAATATTTTTATCATGCGAAGACCATGAAAACATCATTTTTGAAGAGAAAAATAAATATCTCCGTGTGCATTTTTTCGCGCTACAGTCATTTGAAAATCCCTATTTTTGGCGATTTTGTGCTGATTTCATCAATTTTGGCCTATTTTGGGGCAATTTTTTGTTTAAATATCGATTTCTAGCATCAAGTTTTCTCTCAAATTTTCCAGATAGTTAGATATCATAGTCTGAAGAAATATCACCGATAAAAAGCATAGGTCCGTGATGATATAAGACTTCGTAAAAGTGTAAAAGTCTAGATTTTTCAAAATTCCCATTAACTACACAGTATAAACTCGCCATTTTTTGTTTAAATAATTGACATTTATATCTTAAAGAAAAGAAATCAAATGAATAAGATGATTACTTTTCTTGAAAATTTATTTTTATTATCCCTACCCCAAAATCGGCGAAATTCCTACCGATTTGGCCAAAAATTAAAATTTTCCATTTCTAGGAAACTACTGGTCATAGGTACATAATTTTTTGATACAATTTTGGAGGGTCATTCTATTTTATAAATCAATAAAAAAAAATGTCACTCATATGGCAAGTTTTAAGAATTATTCATAAACGAGATTTCAACGAGACTGAAACCTCAGAATACAACCTCAAATGGGCCCACTCTCTATTGGCAGCTATTTCACTACGTATTAACTTCTATTACTTCGAAGTTAGCTTTACTTATTCTATATTGCTATAAATAAAAACATGTTTAAAAAAAACTATCCTTTCAAAATTTGACATTTCACCAATGATCCCAGTATATATATGCATTTATAGTTATCTCCCCTTCGACATTTATATTGACAAATTACGAGCCTCAAATTACTTAAGAGTTGCATTTTAAGTTATATATATTTATCTTTTTTATCTATCTATTTGTTTATATTTATGAAATAACATTTAAATAAAAAACACAAAAAACTTACGATGCGTCCTAGATTTTAACCTGTAACATGGAAAATAATAAACCGACCAGCCATGCTTACGGTGGTAAACCAAGTATTCAAGAGGCAAGTTTACATTGTAATACACTAAAATGTCACAGAGTATCAAAAAATGCTTACTATTTTGTTTAAATTAACTTGATAAAATGTGTATTTAGATTGCGGATTACAGTGACAGACTGTTGGAAAGAGGGGGGAGGGGTGTTGATCTTTTTAACCGCCTCATGGTTTTTGTTCCGTAATGGCATATCAAAATAATGATTGCGATGTCGATTAAAGTATATTTACTCCGGCTGACCCAACCTTCGAAGAGTAATGTTCTTCTGGAATAGGGGACCGTCTGATTTCAGTAGTTTTTATTTCCCGGCCATTATTTGTGTACACCCGGAACAATTCGCAAGGAAATCGAGAAACTGTCAACTTTCATCCGGATAGCCTTTTACAGGTTTAATAGTTGTAATTAAGATGGTTATAAATCTTGCACATGTTAAACAAGGTTAATAATCAGTGGCGGATTTAGGGGGGGGGGGGGGGGGGGGGNNNNCCCCCCCTTTTGAAAAAAAATATTGGTGGGGCCCCCTTAGCAGAAAGTCTGGATCCGCCACTGATAATGGAGTATAATAATTTTACAAATGCTAGATGTTGTTATTTGGAATTTAACTGATATACATTCACTTTATATACCCTGTATTTGTTCATTTATCAATATCTAATTGGAAAAAAATTCCAGGAACATCCACGAATAGCTATTCCTGAAGCGTGTAGACAATTTTATGACTTGGGATGGATGACTGGCTCTGGAGGTGCAATGGGATTGCGCCGTGGGTAAGTAACAAAATTAATCTGATGCTATTTTTAAGATTATTGAATTGTTCAAACTTGCAAATTAAAATTTCCGGACAGTGCAGGTAACCTTTCCTTTGTATAACTAACAAAATGACTAAGACCTGTTTTTGAGTCTGTTATCAACTTTGTCGACGCTTTCGTCATTTTCTTAGTGTATCTCTTGAGCTTCTGTAAGTGTTGTATTGATTCCATTTTGACCTTCAGCGTTTGCACAACATCTTATCATGTAGGCACTGTTTTATACAAAATACAAAACAAGTTGAGTTTTATGGATGAGTATCGTCATGAAAATATTTTATCACGATATATTGAGCAAGCGTATAATGATGTACGTCTCGATATGTACCGTCTTCCGATATTTTTCTTATTCTTCACATATTACATCTTTATTTATCTATTTATTTTGCACAATCGACTAACAAAAGGGGTGCTATTTTCGTTTCTGACAACAGTCGTCATGTATTGCAGAAGTGTTCACCAATATCTAGGCAGATTAAAAACAAGTATACTCTGACAAATGTCAGAGTACTCAAGCTGAGTTTTAGTTATTTTTTCATTGATTTATATGAATCTAAATTTTGCATAGGCAATGGCCATTTTGACAAGTTACTGATCTCTATTCATGCACAAATTTTGTTCCTATCACTAGTATGGGTGATAGGAACAAAACCGAAAGATGCAATAAGAAGCAGTGATAGGCAACTACTAAATACGTCAAGGGTGACAGACATATAGTACCGAGGATGCAACTGAGATGTTAACAACACACTCAGAACTCTTCGATAGTTTTTGTGAAAGCTGATATTATAGGTAAATTTCGTCGGATTGTTATTTGAAATGGTGAGAAGCAACATTACCGAGAGTTTCGAGCGTTGTCAGTTACATATACTATTAACTACAAGTTGCTAATCTCTATAATGACTCTGTAAAGAACAAATAATCAAAAATAATTTAAATAGAGAGGCAAGAACTAGCTAAGGACATATAGATGATTGTTCGATCCGTTTTCTGTATACAGAAATAATTCAATGTTTTATGCATTTTGCGTAATTTGAACAATGTGCATTTGTTGTTTTCTGTGGTATTAATTTGTTGAATTTGTAAAACTATTGTTTTACATTAAATTTAGAGTTGAAATGTTTACATGTTCATAAACTTTAGAAAATGCGATAAACAGACGATAAGATCATTACATGTCATTTTCCATATCGTCCCTGGTATTAACCCTCGACCTATATCAGCCCTCAGGCTACGCCTTCGGGCTTGATATGGGAGTCAAAGCCTAATATACCAGGACTGATATGGAAAATGATATGTAATTATAATTATCCCAACTGGGATTATCCCGAACCTGTTGAGAATTTTAAATGTAATAGTTCAAAAATAATTTACAACAGAGACATGTAAATAATCATGAAAAAATATTCTTTCATCTGCATTTTTTAATAATTCGAAACAACCCATGGTGCCAACGAGATTCGGCACGAAACAACAATGATTTTTGAAAAGGATTCTTAAGTCACAACCAAAACTTCTTGTAAATAAGATCTCTGGATCGACACAATATCTCGTGTTACGAAAAATCAACGGAAATACGACCCCACGAAAACGGGACCTTTGATTGACTTGGGTGTTGAGATAAATTTGGACAAACTCGGGCATCGGGAAACTTGGCGAAATGTGGAAATTTCCCAAATCGCACACATGTCAGTGTTTCCCACTAGTATTCTGGCTAAATAAAGTAGTAAATTTTGCTTTACAATGTAACACACTATCTATGCCAAGATAATTTAACACTGTCTTTTTTACGCTTCAGTGAACATGCGCGGGAAAATTTTACATATAGTCTCTAACATTGTTTCCAGTTTATTACGTATATTTCTCACATCGAGATAGTTAAATTTTCACATTTTAAAGTTCGAGGTTTATCCGAGAACTTTAAAATGTGAAAATTTAACTATCGAGATGTGAGAAATTATCGTAATAAACCGGAAAACAATGTTAGAGATTTTTTCTCTAATTCCTACTCAATTTATTTGACGTAAAGCGATCTCCGTAGTCTCCAGTCTCAAGTATGCCGCCATTTTGTTGTTATCATCGTTGCTATGTGTATCATTGCGCCTTTGATTGAAAGGGGTGTTGGGTGTAATATTTTTGATAAAAAATGTCAAATTATCAATAAATTGAGTTATCTTAGTCATAAAATGTAAAAATCAATTCGCTAGACAATGATGCAGGTGTTAATTTCATCAACATCCGGTTGCACTATTTCTTGAAACTGACACGAGACAACCAATCAGCAAGTGAGATCAATGTCTAAACATGTTGATTATTAAGTTCATCTAACATCATTTGGGAAGTATTTATTTTGAACAAGAGTTAGAGGAAAAAAGATAAGCGCTACCGTAGATAGGTCTCATTCTGTATGCTGCTGTCGAATAAATAACTGGTTTTATGTTTGTTAAAGGCACTGTTGTTCATTAGCTCAACCGGAATCATAACAAAATGTCCAATTACATACTGATATTAGTCCTCAAATAGAAATAGTTCGTAAAATGTGACATTCAAATTGATATAGAAATGTGAACTACAGATGAACACTCCGACACCAAAAGATTGATGTCCAAGCATGTATTTAGCGAACTGCAAAATTTGAAAATCAAATATTTGGCACGAACGAATTTAGCATCGTAATAGATACACTCAAGCGCCTCTTGCGCCTGAGTAAAAATACTCCTAAATGGTCACTTTGTTCCGTGTTATAGAATGTAACAGCTAACGCCTGTAGAATTGTATCACAACATTTTCTCCGACTGACCTGGTAACTGCAATCGTAGCTACTCGGCCATTTCCGCTACACTAAAATATTTATCCAGTAAATGGCCGAGTAGTAACGATTGCTGGTATCTGCCGCTTCGATTCCGTATCCCCGCGCTCCCCAATTGTGACGAGGGACGCGGTGTTCTTTAAACCACATATGTTAAAATAGTAAAATATTTTGAAATGAGACAAGAGGGTGTATTTACATGCATTAAAATATATTTGTCTGTTATATATCTGACTTTTTTCATATCAAGCTTTTATGTGGTACTAATTCTGAAATTTTAGACACCAAAAATATCGATACGCTGTATTTTGTTCCAGTGCAACAAGTCTGTTGAAAAATACCGCAATATGTTGATATACTGATGTATCGTTGCATCACTGTTACTTTCATCTTCATGATGTTTAATGTTTTTTATGCCCCCGCCGTTAGGCGACGGGGGCATTAAGTTTTACCCTTGTCCGTACGTCCGTCCGTCCGTCCGTCCGTACGTACGTCCGAATATTTTTGTCAAGGATTTCTCAGCTTGTGTATGCAGTACTGATTTGATATTTGGTCTGAAGCTTTAGTATGATGAGTTGTACCGTGTCTCCCCTTTTCAAGTCCGTAACTCATCTACTTCCTGTTTGACGACAACTTTGATTTTTTCCCATTATAGCCATATATTGAAATTTTTCGTCAAGGATTACTCAGCTTGTGCATGCAGTAATGATTTGGTGATATTTGGTCTGAAGCTTTAGTATAATGAGTTGTACCGTGTCTCCCCTTTTCAAGTCCGTAACTCATCTACTTCCTGTTTGACGACAACTTTGATTTTTTCCCATTATAGCCATATATTGAAATTTTTCGTCAAGGATTTCTCATCAGCTTGTGTATGCAGTAATGATTTGATATTTGGTCTGAAGCTTTAGTATGATGATTTGTACCGTGTCTCCCCTTTCAAGTCCGTAACTCATCTACTTCCTGTTTGACGACAACTTCCCATTATAGCCATATATTGAAATTTTTCGTCAAGGAATTCTCAGCTTGTGTATGCAGTAATTATTTGATATTTGGTCTGAAGCTTTGGTATGATGAGTTGTACGGTGTCTCCTCTTTTCAGGTCTGTCACTCATCTACTTCCTGTTTGACGATATCTGTATGGCGGGGCATCCGTATCCATGGACACATTTTCTTTTATTTATTTCAAAATATTTGTCTTCTTTTAAACAATTTTAGGTTTTCCATAAAACACGATATTAGTTTGGTTGTGGATGACACCTTGCATTTGTCTAGACATAGTTACACGAGTAAAGAATTGGATAATCCTTGTGGGGAGGTCAATGAATGGTGCTTTGTGTATTTTTGTGATCTTTTAACTGCTGTTGGTATGTTAAGGGGCAATATTCTGTAACTTGTTGTTTGTTATATTTCTTGAGAACAGAAAGAAGACTAGAACTTTTACTGTTTCTTGTGGACTCTGATGGAAAAATGACCACTTATAGCATGTTTTGTAACATTCAAACGGTCAGCTATGCCGTATTGCAGTTCCATGAACAATCTTATAAAAAAGATCAAGCAGTATGAGGTGAACAAACCTATCCTTGGTAAGAAAATCGACAATGTCTTGAAATGAAACTCCAATAAACCTGATATTCCGACAAAATGGAAGGTGTTTTTTTGAAGATGTTTCGTTCTTCGCATGTCTAGTTTTCTAGTTTCAGTACACTTCTAACTACAGAAGATGCCATTTAACTAAGGCCCAACTCAATATCAATTTTGAATCAATTACACCCTTCATATGAATTTGACTGTCCAAGCGAAATTTCAAGGAATCCGATAGTGTATTTTGGGTAAATATCGCACTCTTCCCTGTGTAATTATTGCCAGTAAGACTAACTGTCACAATTAATCAACTAAAATAGATTTAATATTTCTTCACTAAGTTTATTGTCGGTAAATAGTTGTATGCTTGTGTTTCTGTTTTAATATTTATTGTGTTTATTGACGATACAATAAAAATGGAATTATGATAAAAAAAAAAAAATAATTGTTTATGTAAAAATGTGTTGTTCTTTTCAGAGAAGAAATATACATCACACCATCTGGTGTTCAAAAGGAAAAAATACAGGTGATGTATCGTATTTAGTGTTGAATGGTTTGTCTGCTTGTGCTCTATTATTATTCTAAATTTATACATAGATACATATTAAAACGCTCTACATAAAGAGTAAGGCGGTTTCAAAGCGGTTGTGAATTTGATTTGCGATACTTCCTTTTTGTTGTATTCATTTTTAGGTTCAAAACATTTATAGATGTACTGAAGGGACATAAATTGTCCAAATGACCGACATGAGATTTAACATAAATTGAAATTGTTTGTTCGAAAGAAATTAATGCAAATGAGATTTGGCAAGGAGCTATGATATAAAGCCCTTTTCAAAAAATGTTGTCATCTCTTCCTGGATATGAACTCTCCCGTCAAATGGAGGTGCAAACACTCTTCCCTTCCGGTTATCACTTATACGGTTGGCTAACAATACACAATTTAAACCCTGAATACATTTTAATTATAACGAAATTAGTGCAGTGTCACAGTAAACGACAGTAAACAGTGACATTGTAATCTAAATATGAACAGTTTTATGAACTGTGCTCAAACACTTGCCGTGTTAGGTTGATAACCGGAACTGTATATTAGTATTTAAATGCCGAAACCGAAGGGCGGACCAAATCGTTTTAGGGCTGTAGGGTTGGTGAATTTTGGCGTAATTATTAACAGTATCAATGCTTCACTTATTGTCGTACAGCCTTTTATTATGACAAGTACAACCCGAGAATTGAATGTCAATAAAAGGTCATCACATTGAATGATTTTGAAAATCCTGGTTATATTCTAGTTATTTTTGTAGCCTGATGAACTATTTATCCAGAAAATAGATGGAACATCAATTTCATCACCACCAGTCTACAAGAATCTTACACAAAGCTCATGTACACCACTCATAATAAATTCATTTAAGATCAGAAAAGGTATAGTATTGATATGTAATAATGCATAGGTTTCCACTATCAACCAAGATTTTTTTAGGTCCCCACTATACCCAAGACGGCCACCAGCAAGGAACATAGTTTTAACATTGTACCTTATGGGAATACTCATTCAAAGGCCCTCTCGTGTGAAACTGCACTGCCAATTTGAACAAAACTTAGCCACAATTTTCCTTTGGTTGTCCCCTGCAAAAAGTTTTTTTTCATGTCTGAGCTGTATCCTAAATAGGGACATAATCAAACATTTGACTCTATTAGAACACTTTCAAAGGTCTTTGTCACTTTAACCACACTGTCTTATTTGAACTATTCTGTAACTCTTGTCACTTTACCATAGATTGTTTATGTAAGTCAAGGTACATGTGAGTGATGCATGCTTTTGAGAGTCACTTGTTTGACTATAGTAAGGTAGCTTATTGAACTTCTTTATGACCGAATATGTTTGCAGCCTGACCACAGTATAATGATTCTTGTATGCATATATCTGATTTGGTCATCATATTTTTACGGTATTAACAACTCATCTCTACATGAACCTTGCTCTGGGACACACTTTTCTCTAGTTACAATCTGTTTTATATACGAGATCAGCGCTACTTCTCTCTTGGACACAAAGCTCATCGATTTGTCCTTAAATGCCTATTTCATGTATCAATTCCAGGTACTTAACTTAACATGGGTTTGTTTCCTTTAAGTGTGGTTTAGAGAAGCGTATTACGAATATTTCAGATTTGTTTTTCATCTATTATTTAGATTTTGTCATTTTAGCTTTATGATCTCTTGACTCACACGATATTTAAAAAAATGTGTTTAAAAATAGAAATGACAAAAACAATTGAGGTGACAAGCAGCAAGCCCGATATAGCCATGACCATTTCTGGGTTGAATTGTTAGAGCTGTTTCTTATGCTCTGCAATTTACAAGTTATTTATTAATATTAGTAGACTGGTCAAAATAATGTTGAAACTATAAGTCATAATAAATGTATCATCTTTCAGGTGCTGCTGGAGTTATCCATGCACATAACCCGAATGCAGTGATGATCTCTTTACTTTATCCTGGAAATGAGTTCAGAATCACTCACCAACAAATGATTAAGTGTACATATAATTGGGTAAAAGGTAAACATTTTATTGCAATGAATAATGAGTGTAGAATAATATATTCTTCGTACTTAATTAATTAGAACAAATCATTTGGAAAAAGGTCAGTGGAGAACTGGTCAGTTAATTAACAGACCCTTAATTTTATTAGTCTCACAAAGTCCTTTGGATCATGGATCAGATACGTTGGCCAATATCATCTATCCTAACCAGTCAGCTGTTCTCATAGTAAAAACAGCACCTTTATTAAAAAATACTTGTAAATAACTTCAAATATTAGCAATATCTGAGTTCTAGTAATCATGAAATACTTCTTGTTGATTTAATAACCCTCATAGGAGAGGGGTGCTTCAGGGGCGACACGGAGTCTCTTTTCCATTTTCCCACTTTTTAATTCCGATATTTTTCTCGTTTTCCCCATTTCCCTTTTCAGAGTTCCCACGCTACCGGGAAAACGAGAGAAAGTCGGTAATATGGAATTGGTCGTTCCCGGTCGACAGGAAATCTTGAAAATCCTTAAAATTTAAAAAATCTGGGAAAAGGTCTTGAATTTCGTATTGGTCGCGACAGTAAACAAACCATCTCTGGTTCCCTCGTTTAATGTTTTTTTTGTGGTTCTCGAATAATATTTTTGCTGTTAAACCGGAAACCAGTTGAAAACATTATCGACATCTTTTTTGAGATTTAGGTTGAGGAATTTCATCTTTCGGTTAGCGTATAACAGAAGAACTTCAGAACGTCGAAGAAATGACGCTTTGTTATGATGCCACTGATTCAGTCTCCCATATACTCCAATGTTAAATTACACATGTTTCAAACTTTGAAAAAAAAACTAGATGGTGTTAAACGAAAACATTGCGAAGCGACATTTAGATATAAGGAGCTGTAACTTCCATACTAGGCAAGCCGGATTTAATATTTTTACGCAGAGGTGTTTACAACTACGGATTCTCCATATATTTTACGGATTTTCAAGTAAAAATATGCACTAATAATTAACATCACAATACACGGTTTATTCATAAAACAGGAAATAAAGCATACCTATTTCCGAAATCGGACAATCATTGTTGATAGCATACAGTCTATAAAGATTTCAGTGAAAGCAATGACGCATCCCCAGATAGTGGATAGGGGAATGCCCAATCTATGCGGGGTAGTCAGGTCATAATATGGAAAGCCTGGAGCAAAGTCATTCTACACAAACTGTCTGAGGAAACGTGAATCCATTGAAGTATAGAGTCCCTTTCTATGTTTTTCGTGTAACCCACTGGGGTCGTATAGAAGGCTACATATCCTGCCCATTACTCCCATGCTGCAGTAGCTTTTAATCTTTCATCATTTACTTAAATTATATTTTAATTGACTAATTTTACCGCTTCAATATTTCCCGTTGGTGAGCACGACTCGCTTTGAGTCGCATCGTATACTTAATTTCATGCCCCTACCCAATTCTCCAATTTTCCAGTGGCAGTGAGTTGGACAGTTCATAATACGGACAGTCTGACGGCGAATAACTTTGTTGAGAACCACCTCGCTCCTTGCAGTTCAGAGACCCATTCTGTATTTCTCGAATAAGAGCAGACTCACATAAGGGTCATATGGAAGGCTAAATTTCCTGTCCCTATCAATTTCTCCAATTTTTCAGTGGAAGTAAACACTTTTCTTGGAGGAGAATATGTCCTTTGATTCCAAAATCACCATTATTGTACGTTTCCAACTTCAAATTGTAGTTTACCAGGAACGAGACGGGAAACATGAAAGAATGTTCCCGAAAAGATCTAAACATTGTTAATAAGGGATTCGGAGGCAGGCAATATAAAAACACCTCTGTTTTTGTATTCCAAAAGGGATTACCCAGAACATAATCAAAAACAAAACAATTATTCTCTGAGGGTGTAACAGAATTCGTATGTAGGCATTGATTTGCCATACCTAGGAGAGTATTATTTAATGATTACTTTCAATATGATGATTTGAAGTGTCCCAGTATTGTTTTGTTTCGGATTAATCTATTAATTATATCAATATCTTTCAGTAGATGTTTAAAATGTATAAGAAAAAAAAATGGGTAATGGTATCTCAATAAAAGAGTGAAGTGTACATTAGTTTTAGATACAAGTGGTTAAATCAAAATAATTTTTCAATAAAACAAAAAGAAAGAAGAATTTAAACATCTTAAACAGGAAAAAAAAAATTGAGTGACCACTCAGAATCTCTAGAATGTGACACCACTATCACAATGATTCATCATGGTTTTGTCTCTTTCAATACAATTAAATCATGCAAGATCAAGGATTGATTGATTGATTGTTTAGAGTTTAACGTCCAATGAGCAATATTACAGCTATATCAGGACAAAAACAAGTTAATCATTTCAAAACAATTGTAAGGAAAAGATTGATTGAATGATTAGTTAGAGTTTAACTTCAAGTGAGCAATATTTGAGCTATATCTGGACGAGAACAAGTTAATCAATTCAACAAAATATAAGTAAAAGAAGAAAGAAATAAAAGTGGATGGGACAGCCGGCTAACGAATTTTGATCGTCACTGGAAAAGGGGAGAATAGGTAGGGGCAGGGAATTTAGCCTTCTATACGAGACCCAGCAACTCTTTTCTCCTAAGGAAAATATAGAGGGGATCTTTATACTGCAAGGAGCATGGTGTTTCTCCACACAGTTCGGCTACAATGGTTCGCGGTCAGTCTTTCCATATTATAACCCGACTATCCTGCATAAACAGGACATACCCCTATCCACCAGCTGGGGACTGTAGTCTGATCCCTGAAAACGGATTCAGGTGCCGGTGATATCAAGGAACATAATTTTTAAACACATGTATATCATGTTTATTCAATACGCTATAATGTCCTTATTGATACCCACATTGATGTGCAAGATCTCTCACTTCTCCATAAGATCATGGCTGGCATTGTTATCTTAAATGAAATTCAGCAAACACCTAGAACATTAGCAGAAAATTCCATATAAATCTAAAATGGTGTCAAAAGCTAACACAATCTGACCTTGAAAAAGGTTTTAAAACGTTGCAATGAACATCGAAAAAGGCGAGAATGAAAAGTACTCCAAATTGCAGGAAATTTTTCACAGAAAGGTTGTATAAGAAACAAAGACAGTGGAATACCGAAGAAACAAAGGGTTGGTAATTACAAAAGTCGAAGTCCAAAAACATAGCCAAAAGGAGAACATAGAAAAACACTGACTTGAGACGGCTACAAAACGCAGAAATAAGAACACAACATTCAAAACCAAGGCGTTCAATGAAACTGTCAGTGGCATCAAGTGCTTCGGAAGGGTTAGCATGTTTTACTCTGCAAACAGCACACGTCATACTGTAAGTAAGGTATGTAAAAGTTTGAAAATCTGTTTGATAGTCGATTGGTTAATGTAATTTCTAACCCTTAGACAAAAGCAATTATGAATAAATGACACATTTTGCAAATACAAAAAATAAATACAAAAATTTGAAAGTATGATATTTTAATTCTCTCACGAACAAATACACTGAAATATATAGACAGCATACATCCCTCGCACGGGGAATCTTTTTACTCTTTAAATCTCTTAAGTATTCAGACAATAATTAAAACATCGTGACTTGAAGATGAAGAACATTAATAAAAGTTGATTTTCCAGGTATTGGAAGAGACTTTGAAACAAAGACAAAACTCAATTAAAGTACCCATTAAAGTCAGTGAGCATCGAACCATCAGTCTAAAGCGAACAATCCAAGGACAATGGCAACATCGGAAAAACAGAGACATGACATAAGCACGGCACAGAAAAGAAAAATGAAGGAACATACACTTACAAAAATGAACAACATAGACCCACTAAAAAACCATGGGTGAGATCAGGTGCATCGGTAGAGTAAGCATCTCCTACTTCTTATAAGACATCAGCCGTGTTTAACATTTCAACTCCGGTAGTTAAGTCAAATCGGATAGAGGAAAAACAAAGTTAGTGTCAAAGGGAAAGATCTGTTGTCATTTGGGAAACAGATATCCCATATCAGTCCACAAGATCGTGATGTCGCCCGTAAACTTTCTGTAGTGATGACTTCAAGTTATTGGTAACATACCCTTGCTTAAGTTGTCTATTTGTAAGCATTCGAGCTCTATCACTGAAGTCACTGTATCGACCACAGGCCCTTGAGCAGCGAATGAGTTGGGAAATGTAAACTCCATATGCCGGTGTTTTTTGAATGTTGCTACAAAGAAAACCGAGGGTGACATAAGGTGTTCCGGAAAGGTAAGCATGTCCTGCTGTGTAAACTACTCCCGTCACACTGTTTTTGAGTTAATGTAGGATTTTAAAATCGGTATAATAGAATTCGGGCAGTGTAGAACTAAATGTTTCCAAAATTGCACCCGGCGGGAATATTGAAAGTACTCCAAGTTCGTTGAAATGTTACGGAATTGAATTAAAGGAAGTGCAGAACTTATTTGTAGGCTAAAAATGTAACAAAAGCAGTTCTTTCTAGGGAAGTGGAAAAAATTGTGGGAAACATTGCACAAAGATTAGGTTGGACATATAGATCTTATATTTATCTCTGGAATTCTGATATGTAAATTCGTATAGGAGACTTTGATGTTTGTATCCAAACACAGCTATTACTTGATTTAATGCATTTGAAAATGTAGTAGTAAGTCGATGATAAAATGAGTTTTATTTCATAGGAAAAAATAACAAGTATTTTGATGAACTAGTCGTTCCTATAGTGGAAGGTCAACCAGAAGAAATTGATCTTGCTGTAAGTATTTTCTTTCTTTCTTCACATATGACCAGGACTACTTCTTGTATCAAAATTAATCACACTAAAAACTACTGCGGCACATTCACGGTCATTCTTTTAGTTGATGATATGTGGGTTCTGTTGGAATTTTATAACTTCTACTTATACGACAGCGAACGTATATATTAATGGTAAATTTTTTAAGGTCGAAATTAAATTAAAGAACTCGATAGGAATACATTCAATGAGGTGCATGGGACTTTGAGTTCGTAGACCCTTTTTTAGCTTGTGTGACACCCCAAGGTGCAACGTCGGTTTCCGTTTAGATAGAATGGTTGAAGTCCATTACCACCTATTGACATGTTCCGCATCAATCATATTGGTATGCACAAAACATTTTTGGATGGCAGCTGCAATGCATCCTTTGGATGTTGCCTGTAATCTACATTTCACTCGTGAGCAAGTCGGTTAGTTAAAATGGTAAAAGTCAATTCACGCTTTCTCACATTTCCCACATTAACCATATGATATATATGATGCATTTTGGGATGACAACTGCAATATTTTACGAAAGGATATGGAGTAAATGAACATGAGACCATACACAAATGTTAACTCCAACTGCAATAATTTTAATGAGCTGTATGGCCAATTCGGAAATTTATTCCTCATCAGCAGCACTAGAACCCAAACAAAGGAAATCCATAATTTCAAAACAATGTTTAAATGCATAAAACCAAACGAAATCCGAATAATTAGTAAAATCAAATATATTCAAGAACAAAACTACGATGGATGGAGTTAACCCTTCGATTTTAGAATTCGCATAAATTTAGATAATAGCAATCGAACAAAGTGTACACATGAGATATTATCTCCTGTATAAGTACACCATATCTAAGAAAAATAAAGAGCATACATCTCTATCACGGGGAATTGTTTTACCAACTCCACACTACAATAAAAGACAAACTCCTGTATTAAATATTTTACGAAAGGATACGGAGTAAATGAACATGAGACCTTAACAATGCACGTTTCAGACGCTGTTTGTAACTTACATGTTATGCATGAGCGACTTGGTTTGGTAGAATGGTTTAAGTTCATCTCATATTAGAGACCAACTATTGTGGTATGCATGTTAGATTTTGGGATGGCAGCTGCTATGCATACTTCGGGTGCTGTTTGTGACCCACATTGTACGCAATAGACACTAGGTAAGGTAGAATGGTTTAAGTCCATTCCGGTTTACTGACATATCCCACATCAACCACAGAAATGGTATGCATGATTCATTTCAGGTTGACAGCTTCAATGCATGCTTAGGATACTGTCTGTGACCACCTACATCTCACGCAAGAGCGACTTGGTTTGGTAGAATTGTTAAAGCCTATTATAGTTAACCGTCATGTTGCAAATATGACAAAATTAATAAACACACAGTTTTCGGTGCCATTCCTATCGTAAAACTTACAGTGCGTGTATAAATAGCGGCAATTCTGCGCAACGACGTGAGCTTTAAAGGCTGTTGCTGGTTTCTGTTTTTATGTTTTTACTACAATTAACTTGCAAACATTGTGGTTTATACCAAGATTGACTCGCAAACATGGTGCAGTATAACTATATTAATCTGACATGATTGGTTGGTGCTTATATATAACGGTACTCATAAATCTAACCCTGTGCAAGTTATCGTTGTAAACTTCGTTAATTTTTTTTATTATATCTTTGCTGCTTCGAGTGCTTTATTTTTCAGAATCGATAGACAAACGTGTTGGTGCTTCATAAATACACGATCAATGATGATGAACTTATGAAATTAGACCTCATGTATGACAGAGGCATCATGATCCTATATATTGTTATGTTCGTATTGCCCTTTAGAGGTATACTGCTGTTGAGACCTCAAAGATTTTGTATAAAAACGAAACATTGAATAGTTAAATTAAAATTGTTGGTATGGCTTTGCCTTTTCTTGTGATTTTCTTACCAGCAAAATTAAAAGAAAATTATGCTTGCCAGTGGTTTAATATTTCTATGCTACTACGGGTCTATTTTTTGTCTTTGTGCTAATTTTCCTTTGGCAAATGTTTGTGATAAAACTCATCTTAGCCCTCTAGTGCCCAAGCATTTTTAATTGATTTTGTCGTTTTCGTTCATTTGCAAATTTATGCATATTATATGCAAATGAGATGAAGTACAGACATGAACTAACATCAGCAGCAAATTTTATGTCTTTGTGCTAATTTTCCTATAGCAAATGTTTGTGATAAAACTCATCTTAGCCCTCTACTGCCCAAGCATTTTTAATTGATTTTGTCGTTTTCGTTTATTTGCAAATTTATGCAAATTATATGTTAATGAGATGAGGTACAGACATGAACTAACATCAGCAGCATAAAATAACATCCGTGTGATTTAGGGGAGGGTGGCTGGGGTGATGAGGGGTGGCTGGAGGGCTCAAGTCCGCTACCCTCTTCAAAAAGTGCTATTTTTTATGAAAATTCCGTCTTTTTCGTTGTCATGGAAACCAAACTACTCAAAGCAATGACGTCAAACAATAGAAGGCAGAATACTTTACGCTGACAACAGATACGGTCGAAAATTAAGCATTTGCCGAAGAGTTTTGATTTAATATTGAGGTATGGAACGCTGTTCGAGCCAAAAAAGGCATTTCTCGCACTTTTCATTGGTTTTTTAATTATATATATATATATAATAGCAGGAAAAAATTCTACAATTACCTCTCTTTTATTATCGTTTACTACATGTACCTAGTAAAAGTTAACGTCAAAAAAGTATAGGCTTGGTTGGCAGATGTGTGTGTTACTGATACATATTTTGGGTGCCCACCCCTGTCCGAAAATCGCCTTTTATAATTTTTTTTCGAGCAAAGCAACTTTCAATTTCGTCACTGAAAAATATTGGACTGCAAATGGAATGTGTTTTGGTTTAGCGTGTACAAAAATTAACAGGTACTCGTAAAATGCCAAAACTGTATGGATAGCTTTTAGAGTCAGAATACCTGAGTCAAGTAGCATGTATCATATATGATACGCGGGGCATAAGGGTTAGTGTAATTAACATAGGGCTCGACATTGGTAGGAAAAAGAAAGAATACGAATAATGATTATTGGAAGAATGGTACCTTATAACATACACAATGAAAGGATATGGAGTAAATACATAGTATATCCAAGCAAAGGAAGAACGTTTTTATTGTTGTTCTTCATCTTCAAGGGCACCAATCTCACAACTCACAACATTTTGTTATGAAAGAAAAATCGTGTTGATATTAATATCTTGTTATGAGTGATGATATCGAGGTCACCGCTTCGAACTGCAAGTACCAACATTTATCATCATATTACCCGTAAAGTACTTTTGTTTTTAAAAATCGGAGAATGTAGTTCTATCGCTGTTAACTCAAGGATGATATACATGCATAAATCTTATTAAAAGGTAACGTATTGTTTGCTGAATTACTATTTTTCTGATGTTTAACTGGTCAAATTTTTTGACAAATCGTCCGAAATTTGTCTTATTTTCATAATCAGCAATCTTTAATATATATATTGCTTCCGATTGTAATATTTACACTTTTGCCTTGATATAAACAACATCAGGAGTGAGCCTCCTTAAAGTAGACTACTGCATTTCGATCTCTTTATAGCCGTTCAGTGTCTGTTATTGTTGTCTTCTGACTTCCATGGATTGATGCTTACAATGTACGTATTATATATATTTATTTTTATCTTCAGCCTTATGTAGCAAAAGCATTAGAAGATTATCCTGATACATCAGCTGTAATTATAAGGAGGCATGGAATGTATGTAGTAGGACCAACGTGGGATAAAACTAAGTTAATGTGAGTAATTCAATGTATTCAGACATGTACTTTAAAAAAAAAGATAACATTGTTACAAAATGTACCTATTTTATGATATAAAAATGTACAATTGAAACTATAAATAATGAGAAATAGAATAAAAAAGATAACAGGAAACACCTACAATGTCCGAAAAACATAGCCACATGCCACAAAGTAAATAGGAACTGCACAAGAAAAAACCCACAATAAAAATACAAAACAATCGTAAAAAAAAGATACTGAGTAAATGCACAAGAGACAAAATCCCTACAAATACATGATATTACCAAGCAATGGAACAACTCCTTCATTGTTTTTCATCTTGAAGTCGCCATCAGGCCTTCAACAAGCAGTTTTGCTCATACGTCACAGTAAGTTTAAAATGACTCTTAGCACCGGTTTGATCGAAGTTCATTTCTAAACGTCGAACAACGCTACATCCAAGATCATTTTACCTATGGATGCCGGGTCGTCAGCAAACATAAAATTAACTGGCAAAGTGTTCTTGCAATAACTGTGACCTGTTGCTCAACAAAAACATTAATGGCTCAAGCACGTGGAGAATTACAACATATAGACAATTACAGGGAACTCATTAAGTCGATTATTAGAAAACTTGGCATTGTAAAATAGTGTGGTGGTGTTGGCACTATAAACAGGTGTTCAGAATAAAATTGGGAAATAACAAAAAAAAAGATTAATAGAATGCCAAAATATATGTATGATAACATATCAAAATGAGGAATTTTCTCAAGAACAGGTGCATTATAACTGAAATATATGGAGAGCATAATATCTCTCACGAGAGATCATTTTACGGACTCTACATTGTAGGAGAGGCAAACTCAAGTCTTGAATACACAATGAAAGGATATGGAGTAAATGCACATGACACAAAGTCTCTACAAATACATGGTAGAACCAAGCAATGGAACAACGCTTTTATTGTTGTTCTTAATCTTGAAGTCACGACGAGGCCTTCAACAACGCGCTTTGCAGGACGGTCCATAACACCAGTTTGAGCGGAAGTCATGCCTTTTAGAGTAGTTTGAGAAATGGTTTGATAATTAATCGGGTATTACCCCTCCTCTTCCACAGTCCCAACAAATACATTTGGCCTTGCCTTGTTCGGTTCTCACTTACTTTGTGTACTATACAGCCTTTCTTTTTTATAACTTATTCTTGGATACCTGAACTGCGTACCCAAAGAAAACATCAATATAAATTATATCAGGAGTTATACAATTAGAATGTCGCCTCTAGTGAGGGTAATTTCAAACTCTGGGCTTCTCATCGAAAAAGGGAAGAGTCATTACTCGATGTTGTACTTCTGTAAACTTTTAAAAAGTTTGTCTGAGATTGTCGTATGTGCGTTAAATCTTTATCATTAAAATTTTTAAATAATGTATGTGCATTCGTAATTTTGCCAACTTACACCATACTTATCGTGCCATTCACTCGTGAAGCAGATTATGATTATCCATGACACGTTATGATACCTTGGGTTCACACTTTATTTTTGTATCGTTTTATATCGTGTCACAGTTGATTTGTTACGCGAGAGCTAGCGCAAATTATACAGACTTTCTCATCGGACATAGTTGTCTCCGTGACCGACTTATTAATCAAGGCTTCATAAAATTCCGTCTCATACGGTCATTAAAATGTTCTTAAATAGATATCAGTCCCTTGTGGAAAAAAATTGCAATTTCGGTCCAAACTCTGATATAAGATTCTTATTTTACTTAGTACTGGGATGATCATTTCTATTAGCTGTCTACGACCTCTCAATGACAGTTGTTGTTGAGTTGCTACCGGACACAACAACAATTGAAGGAGATGTTTGTCATGCCATTTCTTTTCAAATGCCTGTACCAAATCAGGACCATTGCGGTCGAAATTTTTTTCCGGTGGTTTCCGCCTGATTTGTTTTTTGTCTCATGGACCTCAGCTGTTGATAACTCTGTATGATGATTTTGTTATTACCCCGATTATTAATTTCTGTCTTTTTTGCCTCAACTGTGCATGACTTATTGTCTCCATTTCATCTATATTTTCTGTCTTTTACCATATTGCTTGTGTATTGGTTTGCCGAGTAGCCATTTTCCCTGAAATACAATGGAAATACAGATAGATATATTAAGAGCTCGGTGACACTTTAGTTGTATCTCTGTGTGTAACAATCATAAATATCTCAAATATCCCATTGATATCATATATAGTATGTTTTTATCAAAATGCAGAAATTGGTATGCTTTGATGCTAAATCTAATTTTTATATTCCAAAAAACAAACAGTTTGGCTCGAGGCCAATACATTTAAACAAAAAGTTACAACCCATATAAAACGTTAACCCCACTCCCACCAACCGGCAGTTGGACCTGGGCCAATGAACCAGTTTAGGTCAAAGCTATGTACAATGAATTCATTCATTACCGTTACTGATTTTTTTTTAGAAATAGGGTACCAGGATGTTTAAAACTTCCCTTATTGACATGACTGTTATATTATGTAAATGTGGGTAATAAAAATTACCGAATAGGACAATCCATAGGATAAAAAGACAAAACAGGTGCATAACCAATATGAAAAAATGTCAACCGCAAAGGTCCTGACTTGGTACGGGCTCTTCAAAGGAAATGGTGAGTTAAACCGCTTTTAGGTCTCGCCAAAGCTTCCCTTCCACTGCGGTAGTATCCGATAGTATTATACAATTAAGAAGTCTTTTTACAATTTTTATTAATCTTGGATATTACGACGGTATATTACGACGGAAACATGAGACGGAAATGAGTGATTTGTTTTTATTTCATGGCCCCGACAAATAATCTCGTTCATAGACGAGTTTGAAGAAGGCTGAAAGGGTCAAGCGTGTTCCGTGACTTGTGATTTCAGAGACGTTTATACATGAAAGCCAAAAACCCCTAAGCGTGATGCAAAAAATTAGAGCGATTACGTGAAAGTGGGGCCTTCTTTCAAGCTTCCTTTGAACGTATGTCACGATTCACTGTAAAACATTGTGCGAGTTGGAAAAATTAGTGCACAAGTAAACATGAGGACAGAATCGGAACCATATATAAGTATATATAACATAAGCTGTCGAGATGGCCATCTGCAAAATTCAATTTTACTGCAACATCGGTACAGTGATATTTTATTATGCAACATTTTGTCTGGGAACTTTTGATTGTTATTATTGTTAGCAGGTAACAAAAAGCAAACTCCATCTCGGTCTGTTAAATAATTTAGCACCAAAATATTGTGATCCACCAATCATTGATTTACAACATTCCTTATATTGTCATTTCAGGATAGAAGCTTTTGATTATTTGTTCAATCTGGCGATGCAAATGAAACAATTTGGACTTAATCCAGCATTACCGCCTGCAAAGTCAAAAGATGAGCCGAACGAATCCTAGTAATTCCAAAACCCTATAGTACCAATAAGCATGTCACTTTAATGAACTTTTCACATCATATGTAGTAAATCATTAGAACAAATAGTCTACATAAAAATGGTGCCAAATCATTAACAAAGAAAACGTTTCTCAGAAGTAACACCACCATTTATCATAAGAAAGGTTCTTGCAGTAATATGACCATTATTGCTGAAAAACGAACATCGCGTTCTAACTCACATTAAAAGATCTTGCAGCAATATTTTACAATATTAAGACAAAATATGCTCAACAATGTAGCATACCATTTGGGGACGACAAAATGATATTTTTCCAAGCCATTTTAAATAATTTAATAAAATTTACCAGAAAGCAAACATTATAATATCTTTAAAAATGACGATTTTTTTTAATAAAAATTATTCATAAGATATTGTTTTGTTTTAGATACACTCCCTTACAACTTCAGTACCTGGTAAATTTGTCAAAGTGGATAGTAGATATCGTTCACAAGATTCAAATTCCTCAATCGAAAAATTGTGCAACTTTCAACACATTTTCTGCTTTTCTAAGAAGGATGTATGTCGCATTGTAATCGTGTTATATTGTGTTGTATTGTATGGTCTTTCAAATAATTAAATTTTATCTGCTCTGAAGAGACAAAGCTGTCGAAGAGGCTGTCCGCAGAACTCAGTTTAAAGTGGTTTCGGTAAGACATGAGATTAAGAACAAATTTGACCATTTACTATGCAGTAAAGTACGAGGAAGCGTTGTCTGACAATGAAAGGATATGGAGTAAATACACATGGCAAAGTCTTTACAAATGCATGGTATAACCAAGTTTTATAATTATGCTTTTATTAATGTTATTCATCATTTTTGTAGGGGTTCACAATGCTAGTGCTTTATTTATGTGGCGTTCTTGTTTTCTTTGTTTTGTCTTTGTCATACTGTCTCAATTCGTGTTGGATATTAATTGTCGTGATTTAATATTTATGATTTTAGAATCCACCTTTCCTAATTCTTGCTTCGGTGTTCCTTTGCCGATGTACTTGAAGTCATTATAAGCTTTTGAGGAATGTGCTTTGCTCATACCTAATAGTAAGGTCAAGGCGCCCATTAGCACCGGTTTGAGCTGCTTTGCTTAATCTTACGATCCTTTTTTTTAAACGACCGCAATAATTTGCGGTCGTATTATGATATGAAGCAGTAGTCGTCGACATCGGTGTCGTCGTTTGTGGACAGCATAACTTTGGTTCTAGATGAAGGATTATTTTCAAATTTTTATCTAACGTTTCTTGGCACAAGCGTAAGCCCAGGCTGTAAATGTGCACCTCTTTTAGCCGATCTATTTCTCCACTCATATGAAGCTGAATTCATCGAAGGGCTTCTTCAAAATAAAGATAAAAATCTGGCCCAGTCCTTTGATTTCAGCTTCCGTTATATAGATGATATTTTATCACTTAACAACCCTCGCTTTGGTGATTTTCTTCATCTTATCTATCCAAAAGAGCTCGAAATTAAGGATGCTACAGATACNTCCACATTCTTTCCTTGACCTTGGTCTTGAAATTGACAATAGAGGTACACTACAAACTAGGCTATATGACAAACGCGATGACTTCACTTTTCCAATAGTCAACTTCCCTTTTCTTTGTAGCAACATTCCAAAAGCACCGGCATATGGAGTTTACATCTCCTAACTCATTCGCTACTCAAGGGTCTGTGGTCGATACAGTGACTACCTTGATAGAGCTCGGCTGCTTACAAATAGGCTACTTCAACAAGGGTATGTTGCCCATAACTTGAGGTCATCACTACAGAAGTTTTACGGTCGACATCACGATCTTATGAATCGCTATAGGATATCTGTTTCCCAGATGACAACAGATCTTTCTCTTTGCCACTAAAGTTTGTTTTTGCTCTACCGGATTTGACTTTACTACCGGAGTTGACATGTCCAACACGGCGGGTGTCTTATAAGAAGTAGGAGATGCTTACTCTACCGGTGCACCTGATCTCGCCCATGTTTTTTTATTGGGTCCGTGTTGTTCATTTTAGCATATGTGTGTGTCTTTATTTTCTTTTCTGTGCCGTGCTCATGTTATGTCCTTGTTTCTTTGTATTTCCGACGTTGCCATTGTCCTTGGATTGTTCGTTTTAGACTGACGTTTCGGTCCTCACTTACTATAATTTTGGTTCCTGGCCTTGCCTGTTGCAGAAAAAGGGGCTAAAACGGGTTAAATTGTATATTTTCCTGTGTGTGGACAGCATAACTTTGATTTTAGTGAACGAATCATTTTTCAGATTTTAGTAAGATGTTTCTTGGCACAGGCTTTAGCTCGGGTTCATTTTTGGGTTCTTGGTCCTACCCGTTTTAGAGAAAGAGCCAACACAAAAGGGGTTTAATTTGGTATTTTTACATATTTGACTAAAATCATGATTATTTTTCGGATTTTGATGGGATTTCTTTCAGTGTGCTCCTTAGAAAATTTTCAATCTGTGGTATGTCAACGGATGTCATATGGCATGTACCTTCATGAGATAATCGGGACGCACAATGAGCAAATTAAAAGAAAAAAAATAATCCGACTCTGATGCATTTTTGCAATGGATTCCTTTTAAGAAATAAACAAAACGCTTCACAATCAGATTTTGATAACTTGTTTCGTTTTCGAGCTGTGAGTGGCTAAATCTGACCAAAATCGCTAAAGTGCAGATTATTCAAAATTTGTGAAATCTTTATTTTCATCGGATTTTATTGGGATTTTTTTTTGTAATCCTTAGCGAAATGTCAACAGAATTGAAAGTTTTCAACATATGTACATTTTATGTGATTTTGATGGAATTTTTTCTTCCTGCACTAATCACATCTGATAGTTAAGGCGACGGGATGCTGCATCTAGTCTAATGAAACAAGTTCGTTCGCAAGTGGCAAGCCCCTTCAATTATATTGATCAATCAACTCATAATGTTGACCCTAGACCAATTAGCGATATCATGTTGTAACTCCATTTGATGTAGCTACTAATCGAATACAAAAACCAGGACTATACGGTATTGTAATAGCAGACACTATTTTCACGGCACAATTGATTGTGCATTTGAAAAAAAATAGAGATTGTAACTTAGCTTCATGTTTTCTTTATATTAATGAAGCCGTGTTAAAGTGTTTTTTTGGGCATATGAGTAAATCATAACAAGAAACCTTGGTCCGGAATCTTCCTGTACTAAGTTACTTATTTATCGTCAAAGTGGAGATATATCAAAATAAATATTCTTTTGATAGGCTATTTAAATTACCTCAACTTTAACGATAAATAACTAAATTGGTACAGAGAGATAACTGACCGAGGTTCCTCATTGATTCATATATATATATATATCATAACATTTACAGCCTTTAATCGTTTATTGTGTTGTTTGTCAAAATCAGCTCTGTCCTTATGTGATTTTGGTTCAGTTACATTTAGATCATATTGGTTATTTGTTCTCTATCAGTTTTTAAACTTTTTTGAGTCAATGGTCTTCCAAACGTTTAGATTTTATCTGCACTGAAGAGACATAAGTTGTCGAAATGCGCATATGCAGAATTTAAATTCACAGTAACTTCGGTATTGAGTCATTTGTGTAATATTCAATTGACAAAAAGGGACAAAGGGATTAGAACATTAGTTGTCACAACTTATCTAAAGTCCGTTCCTTACACAGATATTGATAAATTACACGAATAACTGCAATGAATTTATTATTAACAGTGTTACAAAGAAGTTAATAAACAGAACAAAACATAAGCAAAAGTAATACAACCTGTTTATATTACATGTATTATCTCCCTTTATTAAAAACAAAACTAAAAGGTATCTGAGGTTGAATTATGGATGTAGTCACCGTTTCCATAAAATAATGTTTTTCTTTTAATTAAATAATTTGGATTCAAACTGCCAGCCAATGAAATTCTTTCGTTTTGATAGAGTGGACAACCGAAACAGTAATGGAAAGCATTCGCATACGTTCACTGCATAAATACGAGACAGGTCAGCATTTATTGAGCTATTTGTTGTCGTTATCTTGTATGCAAAACATTTAATTTTCTTATCCCTTCCTCATAATAATTTAGTTTTAGTGCTTTGAAGATACTTATAATTTCACTTACTTTTAAACAAAGAGATAAAGGAGAATTTCGGATAGATAAATCCATACTATTCTAAAGAGCTACTGTTGAAGTTATATAAAGAGAGTGATGAAGTTTTCAATCTATTTCTTGGGGTTAAATAATCACTGCTATTACGAAATTAAAACAATTATACAGATTTGAAGGACACAGTTTGTTATGCATTTTATAAAACATAGTCAATTTACTCTAGTTTCGCCTATTTTCCAAAGGCTCCCCCGTCTCGAAATATAAGGCCCCCTGTAAATTTTGAATATCTAGAAACTACCCTTGCTGCTTCTAGCTGAACTCTTTCTAACTTTTCTATTTCATTTTCAAAACACCCCCAAACTTCGCATGCATATTCTTAAGTTGACCAAGTGAAAGTCAAATAAATAGTAGAACGTGCATTTTTTGATAATGTACATTCTAATTTCGTAAGATATTTTCAATGAGCTTTACTTACAATTGTATCAACATGGAAGACCCGTTTAGCATCGGTTGAAAAATTTACTCCTTATGATTTTCAACGATTTCAACTTTTAATCCATTAAACATAATATCAAGGTTAGGTACTTGCGTAAAGGAGATAACCGAAGCTTTGGTTTTGTTTGTGTTAAAATGTACCAACCAAATTTAGAACCATAGGTTTAGTACACCCAGACGACTATTTATTTCAGTTATCATGTTTTCAAAAGTTTTGGCGGAATACGAAGAGACGTGTCATCTGTAAATTATGCCTGCTATATAACCTTAATTATCTGCTGAATCATTGATATATATTGAAAAGAATTAAGGGTCCAGTACAGACACTTGAGGGAAATCCCACTTTACATGTTTATCATCCACACTGTCAATACTTTTTCTCTACACATGATTTTTAATTATATTCTCCCGACTATTACATAGCAGACATAATTCGGGATTAGATTATTTTATATTCTAATGACGTCATTTAAAAAAAAACAGTACTTCGGTTCGTTAGCAGAGTAGCTTTTAGAGTCAAAATAGAGAATAAAGAAAAGAAATCTAGAGGAACTTCTGTCAATGATGACTTAAATAAAAGGAAAAATGAGTTTCTCTTTTTCTATTACGTATATCCGTCAATCGAACTCGATTTTGCCGGATCGTAGGATTACAAACAGTCCGCAATGATAAGCGAAATTTTTATATAAGAATTGAAAAACCCTACCCAATACGTGTTTTGTTTTGTCATTTCAACACGATCTTTTGGTCTTTTTTGCACTTTTTGCACATTTTATCCCTCGGTGATGCTATGGATAAAATAGCTCGAGCTCATGTTAAAATGGCAATAAAACACTGCAAATATATTTTTACTTGACATCGTTTTATTTCTTGTCTTTAATTGGCATTGTAGAAGTCATTTTTTTAATCAGCTTACTTTTTCCCTTATTTTTTTATCTTGAGACTTTTGTCAGATATCCCCATTATAGCACAGTGACAAATATACATTTTATCATTTTAATCCATAGTAGAATGAAATGAAGTTATTAAATATAATCGGAATGTCATTTAAAGTGGTCATAAGTTAGAGGATAGATAGAATATTACCTCCAGCTGAAAATATTAATTATAATTTTTGTTTTAGTTTTTGCGTAAATGCTCCGTATTTGGACTTAGTTTTTTTGTCGCCTGCTGTACACAAAAGGATTAAAACTCGTCGTCTTGCGCCATCGTCCTGCATGGCGCTGCGTCGTCTTTCGGTTTTTGAATGGCCAACTCTTTCAACACTTTAAGTCTGATTTCAATCAAAGTTTGAGGATATGTTGTTCACTTGGACTAGTAGTTTTACTTACAATTTTGAATTTGAAAAATTTAAAGGTTCGCCTAGCCAAAATAACTCAGTTGGTTATAAGGTTTGTTTATCCGCAACTTCTTCAAAGCTATAAGTCGGATTCCAACATTAGGATATGTTGTTCGCCTATTCTAGTTGTGCACTTAATACTTAGAATTTATTTTTACAGAATTCAGAGATTCACTGAGCAAAAAGAGATCATTTGGTAATAAGGTTGTTAATCCGCAACTCCTTCAAAATTTCTTATTCAAACCAACTTTCAGTATATGTTATTCATTTGGTCTAGTTGTGCACTTGATACTTATAATTTTGATTTTGCAGAATTTAGAGGTTCACTTAACCAAAATAGCTTATTTGTTATTAAGGTTTGCTAATCTTCAACTTTATCACATTTGTTATTCAACCAAATTTGCGGGATATGTTGTTCACCTGGTCTAGCAGTTGTGCACCTAATATATAAACTTTTATTTTACAGATTGTAGGGGTTCAACGAGGCGGATTAACTCATTTTTTTAAATTCAGTTACTGCTTCAAAACTATAAGTCATATTCCAAGCAAACTTGCAGCATGTACTCAAATTTTGATCTGACAGATTTATGAGGTTCACTGAGCAAAAATAGCTCATTTCTAATTTGGTTTGATAATTTGAAACTCCTTCAAAACTTAAATTAACAACGAAAGTATAAGGAGTAAATGCACACAAGACAAAGTCTCAACAAATACACGATTAAACCAAGCAATGGAACGACGCTTTTACTATTCTTCTTCATCTTGAAGTCACAATAAGGCCTTTAACAATGAGCTATGTTCATACCTCAGCAGGTTAAAGATGGTCCCTGGCTCTGGTTTGAGTAATAATCATTGCTATATGTCGAGCAACGCCACATCTATGTATCTTCACTTTTGTTCAAGGATGTGGTGTTGTCAACAAACATAAAATTAACTGGCAAAGTGTTCTTACAACTGCTGTCATCTGATACCTGACGAAAAGGACTCTTAGAAGAAACTAGCAACATATAAACAACAATATGGCATTTTGAGCCATTTTCCAAACGTACATTTGTAAATGCATTATATGTTGGTCACCTGATTTAGCTTTGTACATGATACATACAATTTTGATTTTACTGATTTAAGATGTTTATTGAACACCCATAGCTCATTTGTTAATTCAGTTTGCTAATCTGCGATTACTTTAACACTATAAGTCATATTCCAGGCAAACTTGTAGGACATTTTTTCTCTTCATCTTAATTTGCATTTAAGGGAGTATGAGCGTTAGCTTTCAGAAGTATTTAATATCCTCGGGTTTTATCCATTTAAATAGAGTCAATTTTTTTTACCAACCAAATGTGAGCGAAGCGAACGATGGTTGGTACTTGTAAACACTTTTCGTTCTGAAGCGGAAGTGGGAAGAGCTAAAGCTGTATACGAGGTTTCGAACTGAAATCGTAAGTCGCGCCGTAGGCGCGACCACACCAGAAAAGATATTAAATGATGAAATAAATAGTATTAACAATTTATCAGTATGATTCGTGCCGAACACGACCGTATAACTAAACAGACAACTCGTCTGTATTTCGTATTTTCGAACACGAGATCACACGAGACAACGCGTGATCACACGAGACAGGCAGTTTCGTATGTGTAAATTAATGATTATGTCAAAATGTCTTGCCAAAGGCACGAATAATATGAACAAATTGATACAACTGTCGTGCGACCACTACCAACATAAATAAAGAATAAATAACAAAGAAAGTGTGATTCCCCATGACAACGCGTTCGTCATTTGGCAAACATCGGGTTGCCGTAGCAACGCATTTCCACTAGTATCTTAGTCAATTTAAAGACGTGCCGAAGGCACGACCGCTATGATAAGGATAAAACTGTCGTGGTGGAGGCACGAACATTGTGATTAATAGCAAACAATGAATAGTGTCGATGTGCCAAAGCCAAAAGGCACCCGGCCTCAAGTATTACGACACGAATGAAAACGGGGAGCACGGATGCCATGACAACGTTAATAAAGATGGCAGTACATTGTTGACAAATGTTCATGCAATCATTTATCAAAAATATGCCCATGTAACAACTCCAGTGAGCTCTGCGACGATGAAAATGCTATGAATGATATATGTCTTACCTTGAAGTTAGATATTCCTTTTCCTTGCCTTATGTAGACCAAGGCTATTTGGTTACCGGCTATTTGATAGCCTACTGGTGTGAATATTTGACTGAAAACTTTCAAAATGAATTGGCATTACGCTTTAAACATAATAATGCTCAAATTAATTTGAAAATCGGCAATCTTCAAATGAAAACATTAAAACAACTGAG
>MJUU01009267.1:168450-194939 GCA_002080025.1 Modiolus philippinarum
GGGGGGGGGGGCTCAAATATAAGTATTTCCCCACTACCGTTTATTTTTATTGAAGAACTTCATGTTTCACATGTCTCAAGTTGACCCCGTCTCGCAGCTCTGCTGCAATTTTCTTGTTGCACATGTATTTTATTTTCTTGTTCATAGTCACTTTAAAATGCATAAAATAGACAGAGTTCAAAATTTTATATAATTCCAATTATATTTTCATATATTTCAGGCATATAAACAGGTAACAGTAATTGAAGGAAATCTCTAGAGAGAACTGTTTCCTGCCAAAATTTTAACGTCTTATGTCTCGAAAATTCTTCCATGGATTTTCAAAATCTTTTTCTCATGTTGATATTTAAGCAAAGTTCTATTAAACAAAAGGTCATAATTTTAATTTTCTTACAAAGTTTCTGCTACTAGTACTCCCTTAATGATTACAATTTTGAAGGTTCACTGAGCCAAAAATTGCTCTATTTTAGTGCAGGCGACACAAGGTCTTTCTTGGCACACTCATCATATTTTACTAAAAATTAAATGTTAATCAACCGATTAAATATGGTCAATTCCTTGAAACTCGGATGGAGTAGTTATTGTTTGAAACCACATTCTAATACAAGCCAAATATTAATGACACCTTACTGCACAGACTAGACACTAGGTTATGAAGAAAGTTTTGGGATATTGTTTTCCCGCCTATCTGTCCGTCTAACCGTCCGTCTATCCGAAACGATGTGACGCGAACTACTCCTACAATTTTGGAATTAGGGTTTTAATTTTGTTATAGAATTGTTGCACATATGCCGCAGATGCGCAATAAGCTATCGGATTTTTGAAATTAGTGTTAATGCAAACAAGTGGCCCAAGATGTCGATTTTGACACATGTTTCATGTGACGCCAATTCCTCCTGCAGTTTTGGATTTAGGGATTTAATTTTGTTGTAGAATTGTTTCATATAGTCTGTAGATGGGCAATTAGCGTTCGGATTTTTTTATCTTTATCTTGGTGCAAACAATAGGCCCCAAGATGTGGGTTATTGGATTAATTATGCAGAATTGTTGCATATAGTCTGTAGGTTTGCAATAAGCTTTCGGGATTTTGATTCCGGTTCAAACTTTGCTAAATTTCCTGAAAAATGTCAAATACACACATTTTGTTGAAATTTTTGCATATAATCTTATATTCTGACAAGTATTTGGTAAATAACGAAATTCCAATAACTGAAAGGTGGTTCCAATTTTGGTAAATTTCCTGAAAGACCAGTTATTTATTGGAACTCTACCCAGCAACCATGCTTAAATTGTTTAGGACAAACATTTTCACCAATTGGATTTCAAAAATATATGATTCCCTTTTGGTAAATTTCCTGAAATCTCAAAGACCACTTATTTTTTTTTTGGAATTCTGCCTTGCAACTTCACTTAAATTGTTTGTGTAGTTTAGGACAAACATTTTCATCAATTGGATTTCAAAAATATTGGATTCCAATCTTGGTAAATTTCCTGAAAGTCTCAAAGACCAGTTATTTTTGGAATTCTACCTAGCAACCGTATTTAAATTGTTTGTGTAATTTAGGACAAACATTTTCTTAAATTGGATTTCAAAAATATTTGATTCCGTTTTTTGAAAATTTCCTGAAACTCTCAAAAACAATTATTTTTTGGAATTCTGTTTAACAACCATATATCCTAAAATTCTTTTAGTAAAAATAATCACTATAAATAGTTTGATTCCTGAAAGTCTCAAAAAGACCCTTTTTTGGAATTTTGTCTAGCAACCATACTTATCATTAATAAATAATTTGTGTAGTAAAGGACAATTATTTTAATCAATTGGATTCCTAAAATATTTGATTTCAATCTTGGAAATTTCCTGAAGGTCTCAAAAACAATTATTTTGTGGAATTCTGCCTAACAACCATATATCCTAGAATTCTTTTAGTAAAAATAATCACTATAAATAGTTTGATTTAAAAAATATTGAGAAAAATTATGCCCAGGGCATTTAACAACTGTTTTCCGTGTCAAACAGGGAGTGTGGAGATAGCTGTCGTTTCCGACAACCTCTAGTTTACGTGTTGTCATGTTGAATGCTTGTTATTTGTCGTGTTTCGTTAAAACTCGAAAGAACGCATCGTGAAAGCCAAATCCTTATGAGATGTCTTTATTTCTTGTTCATCGTGCATGGCACCCTCTGTGCAAATCTCGTTCCTTTTTGATATTTTGTTTTATTCTGAAAGATCGAGTATAACTAAGATCATTGTTTGTAACAATTTTGTCAAAATCGTTCATACATTCAAATTTTTTTAAAACAATTAGAGCGTTGTTCCATTGCTTGGTTCTACCATGTATTTGTAGAGACTTTTTCTCATATGCATTTACTTCATATCTTTTCATTGTTTATACAAGAATATCTTAACTGACATGCATTAATTTTCTGAAGTGTAGTCTTTATCTTATCATTGAAACATGTCACTAAATTGTCCCAGTAAAGCACCAGCTTACAATGGTGTCATTTCAGTGCTGTACATACAGTGACTTTGTGGAAAGAGCAAAAGCACTGTCACAAAAACTGCTGAGTCAGGGATATGTTCAGCCTTTGTTACTTTCGTCCCTTCAGAAATTCTATGGCCGTCACCACGACATCATAGATAGATATGAAATGTCAGTGTCACAAATAAAAACTGACATTTTCAGCTAGATTTGCGTCTTCCCTGATTTGACATTACCGGTTTCGACTTTACCCTGAATTGACCAACTGACAGTGTGACGGGTGCTGTGCACAGAGCAGGACATGCTTACCCTTCCGGGGCACCTGATGTCACTCTTGTTTATTGAGAGTTCACACTGTTAGTGCTTTAGTTTTTTGTGTTGTATATGTAACGTTCGAGTGTTTTGTAGGCATGTGGTGTCTTTGGTCTTCCGTCTTTTGGTGTTCTTGCTTTTGCTTTGTCTCTGGACTTTGATTTGTGTAATCTTGTGCTTTGTTCCTTCGGTATTCTACTGCCGTTGTTTCAAAAAATATTACCAATATTTGTTATTTTCTGTCTGGAGTTCGGACTTGGAGATGAGAAGGAAAACGTTAAACGTATTCTGCTAAATGATCAGGATGTAGTTGGACAAATTACCCGAATGGAAAGTAAAATTCAGTCCCTCACACAACTAGTCACTAAATTAACTAGTGGATTGGATGAAATGAAGGCTAAGATGGCGTTACAAGAGTCTGAACTTGTTTCACAGAAGGCTGAAGTATCACGACTGACTGGATTGAGTACAAGTGAGGCGAGAATTATGAAATGTTTTAATATTATCGATAATGTTCTTTTCACTACATTTCTGTACATGTATGTATAAAGAATTTGAGGCTTGAAGTTTTAGCCAGCCGGTGTCACAGTATTTGTCAAAAACATCTGATAAGTAATATACTTAAATGCCATTTTAAAACCATTTTCATGATTTGGTGGAGAATAAGAGGGAAAAATTGTATGAAATAGTTGGGAAACATAAAATATTAGATGTTTTTACACAGGAATTTGTCATTGTTTTAGATATATCTTCAATATGAACAAATTTCATGATTTTCAAGTCCCCATCAAAAACGACAACTCTGATTCAGGTGCCTTATATAATAAACTGCTGCGCAAAGAGCGCAATATACGCTCGTCCACTTACAACTCGAACTTTATGGCATTGTTGGACCACAACAAAATTTTGATTGAAAAAAAAATCAAACAGAATATGTGCCTTACCAAGATTTAACCATTCAACAAATATCAAATTAATATGTCCAAGGGCCATAGCTGTCAACAAAAATCATTAAACAGGATCCAAATTCAAACTTAATCCATAATTTATAAACATACAATCATAAACTTAATATATCAAATCAACATATTCACACATTGTAAAGAAAAGGTGGAAAAACTTATGTTTTTCAAAAATTTACAAAGTCCAAGGGTCATAACTCTGTACAAAATCAACCAACCAGAACCAAATTCGATCTTGATCTGTATCTCACCTAGATGTACTCATATACCAAACACCAAATCAATATGTCAAGCTGTTACAGAAAAAAACTCCGGAAACCTATATTTTTTTCAAAATTTCACTAAGTCCAAGGGCCATAACTCTTTACAAAATCAACCGACTGGAACCAAATTTGAACTTGATCTGTATCTCACCTAGATATAGTCATATACCAAATATCAAAATGTCAAGCAGTTACAGAAAAAAAACTCCGGAAACCTATATTTTTCAAAATTTCAATAAGTCAAAGGGCCATAACTCTGTACAAAATCAACCGACCGGAACCAAATTCGAACTTGATCTGTATCTCACCTAGATATAGTCATATACCAAATATGAAATCAATATGTCAAGCGGTTACACAAAAAATCTCTGGAAACCAAAAAGTTAACGGACGGACGGACAGACGGATGGATGGACGGAGGGTATACCATAATACGTCCGTCTTTCGACGGGCGTATAAAAATCAGTCTGATTTTTTTACAATAGACTTTTGACACAGGAATAATGCTTAAATATCTAGTCTGATACGTACGTGACCCTCAGAAATTAAAATATCATGCTGCTCCTCTACTAAACAAAGTAAAATTATTATTTTAGGGTCAACAATGTCAAAACAGGAGCCAAGTCAAAGTATAATACTATAATTTTAGGACCAGATTTGAATTTGTCACACTTTTTACAAAATTTGTATTTATTTCATGACTTTATTTTCTTTATTAAAAGCACAGGAAAGAAAAAGAAATGCACCTGGGGGATATCTAGTAATTTTGATAATGGCATTATATCTATTCATATCGGGCTTTCCCGCTTTATCACAGACTTAATATTTTTCAGGACTTCAAAAATGAACATTTCTGCTTTTATTCTGTCTTCTTGACCTTTTTCCATCAATTTCTGCATTTAGCATGATATAGGTATTACCAGAACCAAAGTTTAGACCATTTGAGATACAGAAATCTACCTTGGATACACTTTCCTAAAGTAAGGGGGCATTTTATAGCATATTTGCATAGTTTTAAAGGTGGCTTTGTACATGAGCAGCTTTGGTTTGATAGAAAAATACCCCGAGAGCTTAGAATTAATTATTGTTGTAGATTTATTTACATAAAACAAGTATTTTGGGTTTTGTGACCATGTTTTACTTCTGTATGTGATTACGCTAATCAAAGTAATATGTGATTTCTTAAATAGCATGAATAGTGATTCAAAGTAGGAAAATATTTTATGGAGGGTGTTATTTTCAGTATACAATTTGGAAATTAACTAAACAACATGATGAAGTGCAGCAATTACACTGGGAGAGGTTTTAGTAGAGATTTCTCGATAACTCACGAACGTAACGAAGCGGACGTAAGTTTACTGAAGCATACGAAAGAAATAAAAGGACCATTCATTGTTAGATGACGAAACATAAACGAATGTCGAATATGTACGAATCGGGTTTTAACGTAGATGCATAGGTGATTACCGAAAATTAATAACCTTCGGGCCAACCTTCACTAGAGTTTGCCGAGTTGAGTAAGAGTTACAGTTTGGATGAGATTTCGATGTTTTTTAATTACATGACATTGAACTCGAATAATTTTATTTCATTTATCGAGTAAAAATTTGAGTCAAGTTAAATATTTCAAGACCAAATCTTCAAAATATATCCTGAAATATATTAAATTACATAGACATTCAAAAATTATTGCCAGATTCAACCTTAGTTCCATTCACTTCAAGGAAAAGGGGTCCACGCACCACTAGCTGAATCTCCGGTTCCGCTGATAAAAATTTCGTCATGTCGTTTGTGCTTTACATTTTTTTATGAATCCATTGGTAGAAGTCATTAAGCAATAAGCTATCGGATTTTTGAAATTAGTGTTAATGCAAACAAGTGGCCCAAGATGTCGATTTTGACACATGTTGCATGTGACGCCAACTCCTCCTGCAGTTTTGGATTTAGGGATTTAATTTTGTTGTAGAATTGTTTCATATAGTCTGTAGATGGGCAATTAGAATTCGGATTTTTTTTATCTTTATCTTGGTGCAAACAATAGGCCCCAAGATGTGGGTTATTGGATTAATTATGCAGAATTGTTGCATATAGTCTGTAGGTTTGCAATAAGCTTTCGGGATTTTGATTCCGGTTCAAACTTTGCTAAATTTCCTGAAAAATGTCAAATACACACATTTTGTTGAAATTTTTGCATATAATCTTATATTCTGACAAGTATTTGGTAAATAACGAAATTCCAATAACTGAAAGGTGGTTCCAATTTTGGTAAATTTCCTGAAAGACCAGTTATTTATTGGAACTCTACCCAGCAACCATGCTTAAATTGTTTAGGACAAACATTTTCACCAATTGGATTTCAAAAATATATGATTCCCTTTTGGTAAATTTCCTGAAATCTCAAAGACCAGTTATTTTTGGAATTCTACCTAGCAACCGTATTTAAATTGTTTGTGTAATTTAGGACAAACATTTTCATCAATTGGATTTCAAAATTATTTTGATTCCAATCTTGGTAAATTTCCTGAAAGTCTCAAAGACCAGTTTTCTTTTTTGTTTTTTGTTTTGTTTTTGTATTTTGGAATTCTACCCAGCAACCGTGCTTAAATTGTTTGTTTAGTTTAAGACAAACATTTTCTTAAATTGGGTTTCAAAAATATTTGATTCCGTTTTTGGAAAATTTCCTGAAACTCTCAAAAACTATTATTTTTTGGAATTCTGTCTAACAACCATATATCCTAAAATTTTTTTAGTAAAAATAATCACTATAAATAGTTTGATTCCTGAAAGTCTCAAAAAGACCCTTTTTGGAATTTTGTCTAGCAACCATACTTATCATTAATAAATAATTTGTGTAGTAAAGGACAATCATTTTAATCAATTGGATTTCTAAAATATTTGATTTCAATCTTGGAAATTTCCTGAAGGTCTCAAAAACAATTATTTTGTGGAATTCTGCCTAACAACCATATATCCTAGAATTCTTTTAGTAAAAATAATCACTATAAATAGTTTGATTTAAATAATATTGAGAAAAATTATGCCCAGGGCATTTAACAACTGTTTTCCGTGTCAAACAGGGAGTGCGGAGATAGCTGTCGTTTCCGACAACCTCTAGTTTACGTGTTGTCATGTTGCATGCTTGTTATTTGTCGTGTTTCGTTAAAACTCGAAAGATCGCATCGTGAAAGCCAAATCCTTATGAGATGTCTTTATTTCTTGTTCATCGCGCATGGCACCCTCTGTGCAAATCTCATTCCTTTTTGATATTTTGTTTTATTCTGAAAGATCGAGTATAATTAAGATCATTGTTTGTAACAATTTTGTCAAAACCGTTCTTACATTCATTTTTTTTTAAAAACAGTTAGAGCGTTGTTCCATTGCTTGGTTCTACCATGTATTTGTAGAGACTTTTTCTCATGTGCATTTACTTCATATCTTTTCATTGTTTATACAAGAATATCTTAACTGACATGCAATAATTTTCTGAAGTGTAGTCTTTATCTTATCATTGAAACATGTCACTAAATTGTCCCAGTAAAGCACCAGCTTACAATGGTGTCATTTCAAAAAATATTACCAATATTTGTTATTTTCTGTCTGGAGTTCGGACTTGGAGATGAGAGGGAAAACGTTAAACGTATTCTGCTAAATGATCAGGATGTAGTTGGACAAATTACCCGAATGGAAAGTAAAATTCAGTCCCTCACACAACTAGTCACTAAATTAACTAGTGGATTGGGTGAAATGAAGGCTAAGATGGCGTTACAAGAGTCTGAACTTGTTTCACAGAAGGCTGAAGTGTCACGACTGACTGGATTGAGTGCAAGTAAGGCGAGAGTTATGAAATGTTTTAATATTATCGATAATGTTCTTTTCACTACATTTTTCGAAGTTTGAAAAAAAGTTGTTTTAATTATTGGGTTAAATACATCGGCAAACGACGAGGAAAGGGGAAATTCAAAAATCATAAATCCAAAATCACGGCAATTCACAGCAACAGGAATTGAGAAAGTATGACAAAGACAAAACAAATAAACAAAACTTAAACTAAATACACCGTTTCAGAAACTATGAATTGTGAGTGAAAAACTGAAACCTAAACCAATATAATTTCATTAGAAGAGGTGTGAATATGTGCCGTTATTCGTTATTGGCTGATACAGATCATGCAAACATTCTCCATAAGGTATCAAACCACCAATTCAACCAGTAAGAGTTGGAACGTATGTGAAAATAGACCTTTTGAATCTAAAGATAGACTTTTTTCCCTGTTTTTGTAATTTTGTATTCTTGCACCTTTAAAACTATTCGAGGGAATTTGATGAAAGATGCACCCGTTTAAACATTGATATATTAGGTTTATTTCAAGACCAAGGCCATCTGGCCAGGTGTAATTTTAGATCACTTAAAGGAGGCAAATTCCCAATGACTAATTTTGCGCAATGTTATGACGTCATGGTACGACGTCATGCTACGTATTTATAGGTGGATTTCCCCGACACACCGGAAATCTCTTAGAAGACTTTAAAGGTATGATGAAAATTTGATATGATGTAGAACAGGTATGTGCCTTTCACGACAGGTATGGTCTTGAGGGTAAACTTAAGATAAATTGTCCAGGGAGGTTTGAAAATTCCAAATTTTAGTTGAAAATGTTAAAGAAATCAATTGGTGATTTCACACCTTAACACAAAATATGGGAAAATTCAATGTTAGTAGTAGCTTAAGTTGATGCAAAACATGTATGTAAAAGGAATTTGAGTTCAAGTTTTAGATACCGGTGTCACAGTATTTGTCAAAAAGAGCTGTTATGTAATATTTCTGCATTTTGACACTTAAATACAATTTTTAAGCCATTTTTATGATTTGGTGCAAAATTAGAGGGAAAAAATTGTATGAAATAGTTGGGAAACATGAAGTATAAGATGTTTTTACACAGAATTTGTCATTGTTTTAGATATATCTTCAATATGGGCAAATTTTATAATTTTGATGTCCCGATCAAAAACGACAACTATGATTCAGGTGCCTTATATAAAAATCAGTCTGATTTTTTTACAATAGACTTTTGACACAGGAATAATGCTTAAATATCTAGTCTGATGTGTACATGAACCTCAGGAATTAAAAATATCATGCTGTTCCTCTACTTAACATAGTAAAATTATCATTTTATGGTCAACAATGTCGAAACAAGAGCCAAGTCAAATGTATTATACTCAAATTTTAGGACCAGATTTTGAATTTGTCACACTTTTTACAAAATTTGCATTTATTTCATGATTTTATTATCTTTATTAAAAACACAGGAAAGAAAAGAAATACACCTGAAGGGATATCTAGTAATTTTGATAATGGCATTATATCTATTCATATCGGGCTTTCCCGCTGTATCACAGACTTAATATTTTTCAGGACTTCAAAAATGAACATTTCTGCTTTTATTCTGTCTTCTTGGCCTTTTCCCATCAATTCTGCATTTAGCATGATATAGGTATGACCAGAACCAAAGTTTAGACCATTTGAGATACAGAAATCTACCTTGGATACACTTTCTTAAAGTGGGGGGAGGTGACATTTTATAGCATATTTTCCTGATCTTAAGGGTGGCTTTGTACATGAGCAGCTTTGGTTTGATAGAAAAATACTCCGAGAGCTTAGGATTAATCATTGTTGTAGATTTATTTAGATAAAACAAGTATTTTGGGTTGTTTGACCATGTTTTACTTCTATATGTGATTATGCTAATCAAAGTACTGAAAACACTTAATATGTTATTTCTTAAATAGTGATTCAAAGTAAGAAAATGTTTTATGGAGGGTGTTATTTTCAGTATAAAATTTGGAAATTAACTAAACATGATAAAGTGCAGCAATTACACACAAAATATGGGAAAAATTCAAAACATGTTATAAAATGTTAGTAATAGCTGAAGTTGATGCAAAACATGTATGTATAAAGAGAAGAATTTGAGCTCAAGCTTGAAGTTTTAGCCAGCCGGTGTCACAGTATTTGTCAAAAACAGCTGTTTAGTAATATACTTAAATGCCATTTTAAAACCATTTTCATGATTTGATGCAGAATAAGAGGGAAAAATTGTATGAAATAGTTGGGAAACATAAAATATTAGATGTTTTTACACAGGAATTTGTCATTGTTTTAGATATATCTTCAATATGAACAAATTTCATGATTTTCAAGTCCCCATCAAAAACGACAACTCTGATTCAGGTGCCTTATATAATAAACTGATGCGCAAAAAGCGCATGATACGCTCGTCCACTTTCAACTCGAACTTTATGGCATTGTTAGACCACAACAAAATTTTGATTGAAAAAAAATCAAACAGAATATGTGCCTTACCAAGATTTAACCATTCAACGAATGTCAAATTAATATGTAAACAAGAGGCTCTCAAGAGCCTGTATCGCTCACCTGGACCATGGCCAATACATAACTTCAAATCAACTTATATGTTAAAGGGTCTCATTTTCAAACTATGTAAATAAACATTTATGTTATATGATCCAACTTTAAATTAACTATTTTCCCTATTGCATGCCATCTTGGATAAGGGATGGATCTGCAGGACACAATTTTAAAGAAAATTAAGTATTGTGCCAAAGTTCATTTCCAACTGGCCAAATGGTTTTAAAGAAGAAGATCTTTGAATGTACTCCTATATTAAACTATGTTTCCCATTGGTAGCCAATTTGCATGAGGTGCAGACTTGAAGGACATCTGTTTTGAAGGGGACCATCTAAAATACATTGTGACTAGCCAAGTTGTTTCTGATAAAAAAATTCTTTATATGCTCTTTCCATACAGTCGAGTAATAAATTAAGTTCCCCGCAGATGGCCATGTTGGATGACATTTAGGCATAAAAGTCACAATACACATATATATTGTAGTCAGCACCTCATAAGCATCATTAATGCCAAGTTCTGTTCAAATCCATTCAGTGGTTTTCAAGGTTAAGTCGTCAACTGCTCACTAAAGGTTTTATTTACTAATATTTTTAACATGAAGCAGTCAATGAAGCTGATATACTAATTCAACATTCATGACGGCAGAGTTCATAGTGATTACACACTAGAATACCTGTAATAAACACAATATGTTTATATAGGAAAAGCATTACAACATGAAATAAGGTAAAGATTAAGAAAGTATTTTTGCAAAAAATTGCAGAAATTTGCACAAAAACACTGTTTTTTCTCTAAATTATATAAGAATTAATTTTTTAAATAAAGAGATAGTAGGGAATTTCTCTACAGCTTAAAAGAGAAAAGTGAACCAAAGAAGATTTGAACACAAAATTTAAAGGGAAATAACCCATAACCATATGGCATAGGGGGGGATTGGTGAAAAACGGCCAATAAATCATACACAGGCCTTTGGATTTTCTTCAAAATTTCAGAGTATGTAGCTCTTGATATGCTAAACATTTTTTTAATTTACACTTCACCTCTATCTATTACAGTTTTTGAAATAAAAAATAAAAAATCCGCAAATTTTGAAAAATTTACGGAAAAAGGGCTATAACTCTCAGACAGGTTTTCCGATTTTCTTCAAAATTGCAGAGCAGATAGATCTCAGCATTCTGAACAATTTTACCTCATGTCAGATTTTTGATATCTGCAATGGTTTTAAAGTTATTTGCCAAAAACAGCAATTTACCCCTATGTTCTATTTTTTGTAACAGCAGCCATGTTGTTTGGTTTTCAGACTTCTCGGATACAATTTTGAAAGTACATACCCTGGTGTGATCCAGGTCAAGTTTGGTTTAAATTGGCCCAGTAGTTTCAGAGGAGAAGATTTTTGAAAAAAAGTTTACGACGGACGACGGACGACGGACGGACGGACGACGGACGACGGACGCCAAGTGATGGCAAAAGCTCACCCTGGCATAGCCAGGTGAGCTAAAAAATGAATTTTCAAAAAAAAAATAATAAGTCCAAGGGCCATAGCTGTCAACAAAAATCATTAAACAGGATCCAAATTTAAACTTAATCCATAATTTATAAACATACAATCATAAACTTAATATATCAAATCAACATATTCACACATTGTAAAGAAAAGGTGGAAAAACTGATGTTTTTCAAAATTTACAAAGTCCAAGGGTCATAACTCTGTACAAAATCAACCAACCAGAACCAAATTCGATTATGATCTGTATCTCACCTAGATGTACTCATATACCAAACACCAAATCAATATGTCAAGCTGTTACAGAAAAAAACTCCGGAAACCTATATTTTTTCAAAATTTCACCAAGTCCAAGGGCCATAACTCTTTACAAAATCAACCGACTGGAACCAAATTTGAACTTGATCTGTATCTCACCTACATATAGTCATATACCAAATATCGATATGTCAAGCAGTTACAGAAAAAAAACTCCGGAAACCTATATTTTTCAAAATTTCAATAAGTCAAAGGGCCATAACTCTGTACAAAATCAACCGACCGGAACCAAATTCAGACTTGATCTGTATCTCACCTAGATATACTCATATACCAAATATCAAATCAATATTGCAAGCGGTTGCAGTAAAAAACTCCGGAAACCTATATTTTTCAAAATTTCACTAAGTCCAAGGGCCATAACTCTGTACAAAATCAACCGACCGGAACCAAATTCGAACTTGATCTGTATCTCACCTAGATATAGTCATATACCAAATATGAAATCAATATGTGAAGCGGTTACACAAAAGATCACCGGAAACCAAAAAGTTAACGGACGGACGGACAGACGGATGGATGGACGGAGGGTATACCATAATACGTCCGTCTTCGACGGGCGTATAAAAATCAGTCTGATTTTTTTACAATAGACTTTTGACACAGGAATAATGCTTAAATATCTAGTCTGATGTGTACGTGAACCTCAGAAATTAAAATATCATGCTGCTCCTCTACTAAACAAAGTAAAATTATTATTTTAGGGTCAACAATGTCAAAACAAGAGCCAAGTCAAAGTATTATACTCAAATTTTAGGACCAGATTTGAATTTGTCACACTTTTTACAAAATTTGCATTTATTTCATGACTTTATTTTCTTTATTAAAAGCACAGGAAAGAAAAGAAATGCACCTGAGGGGATATCTAGTAATTTTGATAATATCATTATATCTATTCATATCGGGCTTTCCCGCTTTATCACAGACTTAATATTTTCAGGACTTCAAAAATGAACATTTCTGCTTTTATTCTGTCTTCTTGGCCTTTTTCCATCAATTTCTGCATTTAGCATGATATAGGTATTACCAGATCCAAAGTTTAGACCATTTGAGATACAGAAATCTACCTTGGATACACTTTCCTAAAGTAGGGGGGATTTTATAGCATATTTGCATAGTTTTAAAGGTGGCTTTGTACATGAGCTGCTTTGGTTTGATAGAAAAATACCCCTAGAGCTTAGAATTAATCATTGTTGTAGATTTATTTACATAAAACAAGTATTTTGGGTTTTGTGACCATGTTTTACTTCTATATGTGATTATGCAAATCAAAGTAATATGTGATTTCTTAAATAGCATGAATAGTGATTCAAAGTAGGAAAATATTTTATGGAGAGTGTTATTTTCAGTATACAATTTGGAAATTGACTAAACAATATGATAAAGTGCAGCAATTACACTGGGAGAGGTTTTAGTAGAGATTTCTCGATAACCCACGAACGTAACGAAGCGGACGTAAGTTTACTTAAGCATACGAAAGAAATAAAAGGACCATTCATTGTTAGATGACGAAACATAAACGAATGTCGAATATGTACGAATCGGGTTTTAACGTAGATGCATAGGTGATTACCGAAAATTAATAGCCTTCGGGCCAACCTTCACTAGAGTTCACTAGAGTTGAGTAAGAGTTACAGTTTGGATGAGATTTCGATGTTTTTTAATTTACATGACATTGAACTCGAATAATTTTATTTCATTTATCGAGTAAAAATTTGAGTCAAGTTAAATATTTCAAGACCAAATCTTCAAAATATATCCTGAAATATATTAAATTACATAGACATTCAAAAATTATTGCCAGATTCAACCTTAGTTCCATTCACTTCAAGGAAAAGGGGTCCACGCACCACTAGCTGAATCTCCGGTTCCGCTGATAAAAATTTCGTCATGTCGTTTGTGCTTTACATTTTTTATGAATCCATTAGTAGAAGTCATTATTTATGGTCATTATGGTCTCCCAAATGTTTTGATATGATTTGCACTGAAGACATAATTTGTCGAAATAGCCATATCCAGAAACTAGATTCACAGTAACTTCGGTATCATTTTGAAATCAAACTGTGTTTACAAACTCAAGCTCTATTCACACGCTCAGTTTTACATACTTATGTATTTTAACACTTTATGTCTTTATGCAAATTTGCACTGATGTATCTGAATGCACACATGGTGTAAATTAAACAAGGGAAGCAAAAAACAAGGAATGAAGAGCCACTTTTTGGTCCCAGAATTTAGCTGTATTTTAAAGTTTTGAACATGAATGACAGAACAATAGCCCGGCTTCAATTATAATGGTTCGGGACTATGCCTTCATGGCGATTTTTTAAATAAATAATCCAATCTTGAAGCCAATGATAATGAATATTCTATTCCTGCTTGTCATGGAAATAAATAATTTAATTTTGATTTGAAAAATAATTTTTTTCTTGATTCGTTATTCGTTTGCCGATGTATTTGTTGCAGATTCAAATAAATAATTTTATTTATATAGTGAAAATAAAAAAATATGGTCGAGATTTTCATGAAAATAAATATTTCTTATTGAAATTGCCCAAGCACCCCCCCCCCCGAAAATCAAGTGGTCGTCCGTCAACAGATTTCAATTTTTGGACCACAATCGCGTTTTCTGGAATCTTTTTTCTTTTTTTTCACGACCTCGGGGGTAGTGTAAATGAATTTTTGTATTTGTGTAAATTTACATGAAACTTGTATTTTCTGCTTAAAGTAAAAAAAAAAACAAGTGCCAATGACTTTTCTGTTGCTTAAAATGGAATGAAAAGCGTGAACATTTGAACAACCTGACTGAAAAAAATAATAACCACATAATATGTTACTATGCAAATACTAAGTTGGATTAAAAAATATATATATTTATTTTAATCTTATTTATTTAAATTTATTAAGTTCATTTTGGTTTTATTTTGTTTTGTTTTGTTTTTATTTTATTATTTTTTTTTGTATTTGTTTTGTTTATTTTTTTTTCAGCAATATTTTTGCTTTCTCATAGGAAAAAAATGAAATTAGGTATATACATCCAAGTTTATATATATTTTTCCTATAAATTTCGAATCTTGAGAAATTTCATTGTTCACCTATGTTTTGAACCATCGAGATACCGTCACGCTCAGACTAAAATGATGGAATTCAATTACAATATTTTGGTTTTTTTACACGCCTTAAATTCATATACTTGTGCAAATTCTAAATTAGGAGGATACGGAGTGGTTTCTGGGGTTGGACACTATTATGGAAAAAATGCGAGAATTGACAAAAATGGCAAAAAATAAGGTAGAATCCCTTTTCTCTGGATTTCATTGTTGCGAAGACTGGATCCTTTGACTTTTGAAATACGTGTCTTAAAATTTTGGTATTTAACATACTTGGGTATTTTCGCACCTGTTATTTACATTCTTGTGCAATCTTGTACTTGTAAACATTGCTCAAAAAATTCATTTAATGTAATTTTTTAATCAGTCAAATTTTTTTTAACTTATAATTTATACAAAAAAAGCGCAAAATATAAATTGGGCGTCGGTAAATAACATTAACTACTGAAATATCAAGAAAATGTGCAATAAAGTTGTATGAAATTTCCTTGTTATAGCAAGGACGTATATCTAAATATACGTCCCTGGTTATAGGTTGAATGGAAATGCAATATTAATTGAAATAAACAATTCTGAAATAGGAGGTTCACATCTGTAACGGAGGGACGCGCAAATGGACACAAGTACAAAGTGACAATCCTATCACTATATATATTCCCCACTTTTCAAGCGGGGTATAAAATATATGGATCCCAAAACCATCGTCGAAACAACTATTGCCAGTCACCTTGAATAATGATCCGTCTACACAATATTAAGTTCCTACACGCTCTTCTCAACCACACAGCAGTTCCAATGTCCCAAATGCACCGGACGGAGATATTTGTGTATCAATAGTATCTAGATCTTGTTGTAAGACGGATGTATCACAAGGCATGTGCTTATCAAATGCACAATTGGACTAACCTGCTGAATTAGTACAAGACTAAAATAATGATTTCTCCCTTTCAAAATTTTTTTCTTTCGTGGTGTTAGGGAAAGTTACGTTCGTTCGTCAGTTATCGAGAAATCTCTAGGGGCACATTAGAGATTTCTCGATAACTGACGAACGAACGTAACTTTCCCTAACACTACGAAAGAAATCAAAATTACGAAAGAGATTTTGAAAGGGAGAAATCATTATTTTCGTCTTGTACCAATTCAGCAATTTAGTCCGATTGCACATTTGATAAGCACATGCCTTGGAATACATCCGTCTTCCAACAAGGTCTAGAGACTATTAATACACAAGATTACCCCGTCTGGTGCATTTGGCACATTTGAACTGTTAGCGTGGTTGAGAAGAGCGTGTAGGACCATAATATTGTATAGACGGATCATTATTGAGGGGAGGACAGGATTAAGGGAGACCAGGAAAAATGGGTTGGGAGAAAGAGGAGGGAGAAAGGAAAGAGGGGTGGGAGAAGGGGACGAGAGAAAAGAGAAAGGGGGTGAGAAAGGGAGAAATGAGAAAAAATGAAAGGAAAACCGAGAGAAAAGGGACGGAAGACAGGAAAGAGGGGATATGAATAAGGAACGAAGGGACGGGAGAAAGGAGAAAGGGGCGGGAGAAAGGAGATAGACACCCCCTGTCCACCCCACATTATTCAAGGTGACTGGCAATAGTTGTTTCAACAATGGGGTCCATATTTATACCCCCGCTTGAAAAGTGGGAGATATATAGTGATATGGTTGTCCGCATTGGCGGATCCAAGGGGGGGGGTCCGGGGGTCGGAACCCCCTTTTTTCTGGGCAATCATGTATTTTTTCAATGAATATCCTAGTGTTTTACTAAGAAAAACCCCAAAAAATATTCGCGCCTCTCTCTGCTCGGCGATATTTCTTTCAATTCTATCTGGTACCCCTCCCCCTTTACAAATTGCCTGCATCCGCGCCTGGTCCGTCTCGAAGTGCGTCCATTTGTGCGTATGGCCGTTACACCTCCGGTTACCCATGTCTTCTCCGCTACTCATCTATATTTAAGAATTCGATTTCATTGATTTTAGGGTTTCCCGTAAGATATTGACTTCTACTAGAAATTACATAACTAGGTACCCATCTCTTATCCGCTAGGCGTTGTGCGCCGTTGAATGGATTTTTATGAAACTGAACACAGTCTTTGTGACATGTGCACCTCCTATTTCAGAATTTGATTTGATATAATACTTCAGCAAACGAATAACGAAGCAAAAAGCCGGGAAAAGGGGATAATTTGAAAATCAAACAGGAATAAAGTGAGGATCGGATGTATATTTAGTGAGTTTTGCTCACAGTTTTTCTAGTTTAGCGTACAACATGTGTTATTTTGTAATGATCTGATCGTTAATGACTCGGACTTATTAGAAAAGCCGAGATCTGCCCCGCTGTTAAAATTACTTTTGTGTTCGATTTCTTATCGCCGTCTAACAATTAATGACTGGCCTTGTGTATTTTATTTTTAATAGGCATGTTCTCAAGTCGTTACACACAAAAATATAAAATGTATTCGGCCACTCATATGAAATCGTATTTGATTCAAATATTGTTTATTCCAATTTTAAATTGCATTAACCACTGTTGTGAACCCGATCGGTGCAGAATTCGAGTCACCGGTGTAGCGGAACCAAGATGGAGGACAAAGTCATTTGTAACAGGTTGGGTCATTTATTTTTACATCGTAAACAAAAACGGTTAACTGAATTTCATATCCGTTTGTTAATACTTACAGGTATATCATCAAAGTTGATAATTCTTTTACTCTTGTGTCCATCAGATATCATTTACTTTGAAGAAATTCTGTCAGAAAACGACCTTCCATTCCAACACGTATTTGAAGCGTAAGATCGACTTTATTTTCCACATATTTCTTCACTGAAAATTTTGTCGGGATAATTGCATGAATGTATGGTAATTTGGTATCGGATCTATCATTGGAAACACGAAAAATATGGTCCAGAATAATCACTTTGATGAGCTTCGAGGGACCTTGTTTTTGTTTGTATTCACGGTGTAGACTTGCGATAATTGATCAGTTTTTAACCAGAAATGTTAACTGTGTAGATCAAATATCGCTATTGATTGAACAAAATCTGGAAACGGTTTAGATTATAAACAGGAAAATTTTAAATTCTCAGAAATTGGTATTTCAACGATGGTAGTGCATATTTACACTGAATTTCAGATGGTCTCATCGAAATGTGTAGGCATCAAAAAGGTATCTTCAACTTTAGAACATGTGTGACGAGATGTTCACAAAAAGCAAGGATAAAATTGAGGTTTTGGGCTTTTTCTATTTCGTAAAGAGGCATTAAACGGCATATCAACCCAAATAAAAAAAAAACAGCTTAAAAGTAATAAAAATGAACGATCAAGCATCATTTCTTTTGATTAAAAAGACAAGCTTAGTTAGAACTTATAAAAAATAATTTAGATATACAAATGATGTCTCGTCTATCCAATTTATGTTATATGTTTCTCTCGATAGTAGTGAACCTCTATTATATGAACCAAGCATATTTTTTTTATTTAGAATAATGCCCCGGACTAACGACTTTTAATAATAAATTACCCATTACTTCTTGAAGCCCACTATTAAATCCTATCCCTGATGTTCAACGGCCTTGCAGATAAAACGTATATTGAATTATCAAAATCGATTTGCACGATAACACTTCTTGATGCACGTAATAAATTATAGTAACAAGGTATTGAAGATTCCTCATAAAAAAATTAAACCAGATAACATCACCCTGACGTACACCCTTTTGCATTAAATTATTACGCTATTTAATTGACCTGACTGTTCATGGGTAAATTATATCGGGATTATTCGTTTTAAACTTACCTAAAAGACAGAAAATTCAAGCCATATCAAACCTGTTCATTAAATGAGTTACAAATTCTTACTTATACAAAACCTACTTGACTTATACAATTCTTTACCTGACATAAACTAAAATATTGTATTCCTGATATTCACAAGTCTTTACGTAAAAATTTTCCAAACAATGTGTTGGACATCGGTCCAAATTGTCATTCCTACGTTATATTTCGTCAAAATAATTTCTACTGTACAGAAACGTTTTTGAATTTTAGAACTGGAAAATTTGAACGTCACGACAAGGAACACGTGTGGGAGAGAATAATCACCTTTTTTTAAGCCCTGATCCTCCTCATGACAGAAAATTGTCAAATTTTATGGATGGTTCTGAACCTAAAATAGCACCTTTGGATGAACTATAAAACCATTAACTTTCTGGTATAATGCAATAATTTAGGTATGATTATTGTACTAGTTTGCGGATCAAGAGATTGGGGTTTAGGTCGAAACTCTATCCTTGATTCATGCAAAATTTAGGCAAAATTGATGAAAATGGCACAATCCATCTGACACCCCCTTTTTTCTGGACTGGACAACGCCATTATGAGATTGTCATTCTTCTGAACGTTTTTTGATTGGTCAAAACACAATTTACTAAAACGACGAGTTTGCAAAATGTCGTTTACGAGAATACAAGTTGAATTTCTGAATCGGTCCATTTTATTGGAAGGTACAAAAATACCAAGGTTGCATCATTAACATTAAAGATTGGGTCTACCGTTGTATTGGTCATCAATTATATCAAATAATTAATATTAAATAGTTATCACGCGGAAGATTGGTGATGGAAAATTTCCCTTTCATGTAGGGCCAAAATGTATAGAAATAACACACAACAAAGGAAAATCAAATTTTCACTTTTAAAAAAAAAACTTTAAAAAAATCCAGAACCTCTTTTATTTCATACTTTAGGAGTGCTTATAGTATGGCCAATATATCTACTGGTAAAACTGGTTTTGTTTTTATTTGTTTTTAAAGTAACATTATTGAAATTTACATGGGAAAATGGCGTTCGTCAAGGAGGTATGTTACATTATTCTGTTTATATGGTAGTAATGTACATCATCCTTTCAATAAAATGAATTACATGAAAAAGGGATGTGCATATAGGAAATATTATGTACAAAATTTTAGATAGGATACGTTCCGGGTGTCTGGGAAATATTTTATTGATAAATACTAGTACTTTTTTTTTAATTCAGCCAGATTATTGTTAGAACTTAACCTTACTGTAAGCAATGACTAAAGAACAAATCAGATTTTTATGATTCAGAGAAAAAACGCTTCAATCTTTGTTAAAAATGCACAGAAACCGTTTACAAGGCATGGAAATCAAAATCAGCAAAGTGTATATGCTTTGTACCATTAGAGCAATGAGTTTTTATAATAAAGTTGCAAGAAAACATTAGGACCATGCAAATTACAATTTTTAATATTATTGCCTCAACATTAATACCCTTAAACAGCACCACTTGACGAAATCGGCATACATATCTTCACTATCTTACTAAAAACAGAAGCTCTCAACCAGCGACAGGTCTCGACATAAGACAAAAGGCGCCAGCCAGCTAAATCAAGGTTGTGGACATTGATATGTTACGCGCTTGAATCGCTCCCATCTCGGCGCGGACAATGCGTCTGTTAATAGCATCATATTATCCTAATATGTTCTTTTTACGGAACCCTCTTTTTTATCAATGATGACTGAAATTTGACTAATATATACACGAAGTGCATTTCTTACTGTGCCCGGTAGAAAAATGTGCCGGGCAGAAAAGTTTAATTTCTTCGACACTTCTAGCTCTTTTGCAAAGCAGAAAGCAGGAATTTTCAAAATTTTTATATTGGAAGGAATAGCATTCTTAGATTTTTAACACATTTCTAAAAAATATACGTGATGGCGAAAAAAACTTCCCTTGCACTTGTTTGTAAACATTCCGTGACAGATGCTCTCAACCGAAAGTTGCAGATACAATTTTGCTGTCTCTACATTTTGTTGGTACCATCGGGTTTACAAGGCGTGAAAATGTGCTCTACCGCCGTTGAAATACCAATTTCAGTGCATTTTATAATTTTACTGGTTTAATCTAAGCCGTTTATTATTTTTAAGCTAAACCGTTTCCAGAATTTGTTCAATCAACAGCGATTTCTGATCTACACAGTTAACTTTTCTGGTAAAAACTGATCAATTATCGTAAGTCTACACCGTGAATACAAACAAAAACAAGGTCCCTCGAAACTCATTAAAATGATTATTCTGGACCATATTTTTGGTGTTTCCAATGAAAGACCGATACCAAATTACTATACATTCATGCAATTGTCCCAACAAAATTTTCAATGAAGAAATATGTGGAAAATAAAGTCGATCTTACGCTTCAAATACGTGTTGGAATGTAAGGTCGTTTTCTGACAGGTTTTCTTCTAAGTAAATGATATATGATGAACACAAGAGTAAAACAATTATCAACTTTGATGAAATACCTGTAAGTATTAACAAACGGATAGGAAATTCAGTTAACCGTTTTTGGTTACGATGTAAAAATAAATGGCCCTACCCGTTACAAATGACTTTTACCTCCATCTTGGTTCCGCTACACCGGTGAACTCGAATTCTGCACCGATCGGGTTCACAACAGTGTTAACATTCACCCGATAAAAAGAAAATTTCAAACAACTTTATTGCAGATTTTCTTGATAGTTCAGTCGCTAATTTTATATCGTGAGGTCCAATTTATACCTTGTGCCTTTTTCTCGTAATTTTAAGGAAATTTTCGACTGATTAAAAATACACGAAATAAAAATTTAAAGCAATGTTAACATGAACAAGATTTCAAAAGAATGATTAAAACAGGTGCGTAAAATACCCAAGTATGTAAAATATACCAAAATTTTAATCCACGTATTTGAAAAGTCAAAGCTCCGTTTATATGCACAAGACACCAGTAGATCCTGCCTTCGCAACAATGGAATCCAGAGAAAAGGGGATTCCACCTTATTTTTTTTTTGCCCTTTTTCCATAAAAAGGATGTTTCAAATCCCCGAGACAGCTCTGTATCCGCCTAGTTCAAAATTTGCACTTGTTAGTATATGAATTGTAGGGGTGAAAAAAAACAACAACAAATATTGTAATGAATTCCACCATTTTAGTCTGAGGGTGGCGGTTTAAAACAAGCCAGTTTCAGGCGGCAAAAATGGTCCAAATCATATTTTTCAATTTTCGAAATTTTTAGGAAAACTATAGTTAAATAAACTTGGATTCATATATCTAGTTTTATTTTTACCTATGAGAGAGTCAAAATATTGCTGAAAAAACATAAAACAAACAGAAAGAACAAAATAAATACAAACAAAACAAACTAAATAAATTTAGATTCCAGTCAAATTGTTCAAATGAACGGTCACCAAATGAACACGCTTTTCATTCCGTTTTTCCGTGTAAAGCAGCAGAAAAGTCATTGACACTTTTTTTCATGTCATGCTGAAAATACATGTGTCATGTAATTTTACACAAGTACAAAAATTCATTTACACCCGCCCCGAGGTCGTGCAAAAAGGAAAGAGATTCCATAAAACTCGAATGTGTTCCAAAAATTGAAATCTGTTAAGGGTACACCCATTTAATTTGGGAGGCGGGGGCTTGTCACGATTTTGCCTCAAATGAAAATTTATTTTCATGTAAAATCTCGACCATGTTATTTATTTTCCCCAAATAAATTATTTATTTGCATCTGCAACAAAATCAAAATTAAATTATTTATTTCCATGACAAGTAGGATTAGAATTTTTATATCATTGGCTCCAAGATTAAACTATTTATTTAGAAAAAAATCGCACAAGCATAGTTAAAAATCATTGTATAGTAAATTACAACCGAGCTATTGCTTTGTCATTCATGTTCAAAACTTTGAAATGGAGCTAAATTTCCATGGGACCAAAAAGTTGCTCATCGTTCCTTGTTTTTTGCTTCCCTTGTTTAATTTACACCATGTGTGCGTTCAGATACAGTATTTGCACATCAGTCCAAACTTGTATAAAGACATAAAGTGTTAAAAATACATAAGTATGTAAAACTGAGCGTGTGAATAGAGCTTGAGTTTGATTTCAAACTGATTAGATACTGATACTGTGAAGTTAGTTTCTGGATATGGCTATTTCGACAAATTATGTCTTCAGTGCAAATCATATCATCAAAACATTTGGAAGACCATAATGACCATAAATAATGACTTCTAAAATGTGGGTTCATATAAAATGTGTAGTACCAGAGACATAATTTTATGTCTCTGATAGGACGAAATTTTTATCAGCGGAATCGGGGATTCATCCTGTTGTGTATGGACCCCTAAGTGAATGGAACTCTATTTTAAGGTCGGATCTGGCAATATTTTTGAATGACTGCGTGATTTGATATATTTCAGGATAGATTTTGAAGATGTGGAAATATTTTACTTCACTCAAATTTTAACTCGATCAGTGAAACTAAAATTATTCGAGTTCAATGTCATGTAAATTAAACTTGGAACTTTAGTACATCAAAATCTAATCCAAACTGTAAATCGGCGAAACTCGAGTTAGCCCATACAAGTTTTACAACTATTTTCAAGAGTGATTGAAGGTTGAGGGGGGGGGGGGTTCAAGGTTGTCCCGAGGGTTAATGATTTCCGGTAATCACCGACGCATCCACGTTAAAACCCGATTCGTACGTATTCGGCATTCGTTTAGTTACTTACTACACCTAATAATGAATGGTCCTTTTGTTTCTTTCGTATGCTTAAGTAAACTTACGTTCGTTTCGTTACGTTCGTGAGTTATCGAGAAATCTCTATAAATCCTTCAGCTTAAGGTGAGAAGTACGTAAATCGGCGCCCCTATCGGTGAACGTTATGAATTGGTTTTATAATAAACGTAAACTAATTTGAGTTTTCACTCTAAATTGCGTTCCTTCAAACAGTATCTTATGAATTTTCTGAAACACTGATAAGATATGGTGGTATAGGTCGCTGAATAGTGGTTCTTCGAGGTGAGTGAAGAAATATTTTTAACTCATTCTTACCTGAATGAAAAAAATATATGTGATTCGTTAAAATGAAATTTACATTATGATTTCATTAACTCCTCTTGCTAAAGGCAGGGGAAGCTTTTTTCATCGACACAGGAAGCTGTTTTCATCCATTGGCGTCTGTCGTCTGTCCGTCATCACCACTAGTTCGCGTATACTTGGTCCGGTTCAATCTAATTAAAATTAGATCTGCCAATTGTTCCCTACAGATCTAACAACATCCCATTTTACTTTCAGTTTTATTACCTTTGACATCAACCAATCAGAATCCAGTCTTCGTGATTTTGAAGACATTGAGCTTTATGATAAAAGCCGAGGATTTCAAATGAACTATCGAAACGGAAAGTAAAATGGGATGTTAGATCTTCCATGCAGAGACTATAAGGAACAATTGGTAGATCCAATTTTAATTAAATTTGGTCCGGTTTAGTCCGGTTGGATAACGTTTAGCCCGGTTTAGAAAAATGCAAACAAATTTCTTATTTTATGTAATATTGGATAACGTTTTTCTCGGGTAGAATAATGTTTAGGTACAGCTTTTGATATTTGTACATTAACCTGTACCTAAACTTTACCCAGCTTAATAGGGGTGGTCATTAACATCTAGTAAGCTGAGTTCTCAGTGAACAGTTTAGGTTACAAGAGTTCCCGTAAAATTGGTTTAGTCCGGTTGAATAATGTTTCGGCCGATTGAGAAAAATGTAAACAAAGGACGGGTTGCAATAAGGCCGTTTTCCGGCCTACCTGGAATTTTTAAATAATATGTTCCAACAATATGTGTAGATTAAAATTGTATAATAAAAAAATCAAATCGCGCATTTGCAATTCCCGTGATCACTTGATTTTTCTATTTTGCTATTGTTAAAAGAATAAATAGAGTATAAAAAGAATAAAGCTTGGCACGGTGCCAAAGATACAATGAACTTCATATTGATATTATAATAATGTGAATATTGTACTATTCTATTAATGATATTATTCGTTTTGTAATTAGTTTCTTTTTTTGAAGGGAAATAACAGTTAAAAACAGATACCTCTTCATGAGAAAAAGCAGGAAACTGGAGCACTTTATCATCATATTTTCTGATATCTTCTTGATATTAGTATGAATTTGTGCTTGTCCAACATATTTTCATATACTAATATATATTTTTATATATATAACAAGCATTTATATTGCGTATCATCTATATATCGAGTACATGATAACAATAAGCTGTGTGTCCAGTCACATTGATGTTCCAAATACTGATTACTGTGATATGATGCTAGATGTCTGGATTCATGACGTGCATACGATTTCTTTTATTGAACATAAACTTATTTTATATGCAAATGACTTATGCTTCGAAATATTTGTTGTTTTTGTCATGTTGGACCCTTGTGTGTTTGCTAGTTATTATCGTCAAAAGATACTCTATATATATTTATCTCAAAGTGAACTAAAATTATTGCTGACACTAAGTTTCCCTTATATTATTCGGCATTTCGAAGTTTCTTGTTTTCTTTGTCGACATCATTATTTTGCGCGCATGTATATATGTAAATAATTTGTTTGTTTTTCATTTTATTTATTTTTGATAATACGGAGTATTATCTCAGAGGCGACGGGGTAATATAGCCGAAGCATTTAGTATTCAAAATTTGTAATTTTGAATATTCGTTGAAGGACTAAAATCAAGAGAATAAATCTCAATAATTTAATGTTAATTGGTTTAAAATATGTTGTTTTGAAAAGTAAAGACATTGTATATATTAATTAGTAAAACGCTGTTGCTATCGATTACAGATCAATTGAATTCTTATAGACTTTGATCCGTTTATTTGTCACTGGTTTCTTTAATCCGTTTATTTGTCATTCGCGTTATCTGTCATTTCTTATTTATAAAATTGCGCAACTAAACCAGATATTTTATTTAATGTTCTTTTGTTAAGCTAAAGTGGTTAATTCTCAAAATACTGCAGTTAGTATTATTGTGCTTGTTTGTAGCCGAAAGCGCTTAACACTTATTAGTCAATTCTCCGCAAGATTATGTAATTGAAAATGAGTTGGTTAATTGTTGGATTTTAAACTGTAAAGACATACTGTTATTTTTATATGTTGAAATTGTCATCTATTAAAATATGGAAACTACAACGATTTGATATATCAACCTACATTATATGAGCTAGTTCCCGATAAACATTTGTGTGACTTTAAGGGTACAAAA
>MJUU01009269.1:5196-18113 GCA_002080025.1 Modiolus philippinarum
ATAATATTAACTATAATAGTTTCATTAATGTTTTATCCATAGCATTTAACATACGACTGATGTTTGTTTTGCAAATAAAGGTAAAACACTTTATGTCGTCTGTATTAACAGTTGTTTTCACGATTTCATTTATAATTACTATTTATCTATCCCTCTAATGAGATTAGAAAGCGTTGTACCGATTCAGACGCACTTTAAATGTTGCTTTCTTCGTAGTGTAAAAGATCTGGTACATTACTTATTCTTAGTCTTCCATATGTTTTGATTTAATGTGCAGGAAAAGCATTTTTTTTCCATTTGACAATCTGCAAGCCCAAATTAAACTTTGGGTATTTTACATGGGTGTTTTTGCACTGCTTTTGCCTTTGTGTAGCTTTTGTGGTTAAGTTTTCTGGTGTTGTGTTGTTTCATGGTCAGATTTCTGGTGTCATGTTGTTTCAATTCTTGTTTGTTGAGATCCAAAACAACGGCAGTAGAATACCGAAGGAACAAAGCACAGGATTACACAAATCAAAGTCCAGAGACAAGGCAAAAGCAAGAACACCAGAGGACGGAAGACCAAAGACACCACATGCCCACAAAACACACGAAAATTACATATACAACACAAAAAACTAAAGCACTAACAGTTTGAACTCTCAATAAACAAGAGTGACATCAGGTGCTCCGGAAGGGTAAGCATGTCCTGCTCTGTATACAGCACCCGTCACACGGTCAGTGAAGCATATGTTATGATAGATCTGTTAGGTTACTGATTGTTAATTGCCATTTTCTAACCCTGAGACAATACCAATTGAAAACCATGGTACGTGTCAAAAGTTTCAAGAATGAAAGAACAAGACAAGATAGAAAAAGTAGAAATAAAAGATAATGTCTGCAATATTATGGTTTCTTTGCTGAATGCTTAGTGTCTTAAAATTCTAGATGGTAGGAGTTCCGAAGTATATGACATCAGAACTCCTACCATCTACATCATACCAACGATTTAGTGATGATATCAATATGATATAATAGCAAACTATTTCCCTTATACTTATTATCAGGATTAGTTTGAGTTCTATCTCATACTACTAGTGCCCCTTTTTGGGACTTTATAAATCAATCCATTTATTTTTCTTGTCTTTTTTTGTGTGGTTTTTTGTGATATTTGTGTTTTCATTTTTTTGTTCAAACATAAGGAATCGTTATCTTCCTGGCTTTTTTTGCCTCATTTTTAATAAGCGATATATTCATAGCAACAGCTGATAGCCAATATCGAAGATTGTCCAAAACAAAAAAGAAAAAATGCATTGAACGGCTATTCTGATAAAATGGATAAAAGCATTCAGTTTTAAAAAGCTGAACCAGTATTTTTCAGTAGTATCTAACATTGAATTGCATAGGTTATGATTTAACCCCGAATTTTGTACAGATGCATTATTGCAAAAATTGTATTATAATAACAACATTACAAAAATATCTGTATCAAAGCGTTGATAAAAGCGTTGTTCATTGATTGGTTTCCCCTGTGTATCTGTAGAGACTTTCCTTGATTAACGTTGGGCCAGCTTGTGGTGGATTTCTTGTACAAGTCCCTAAGGGTTCTCTTGTCGAAATGCGCATATGCAGAAATTGAATTCACTGTAACTTCGGTGTCTGGTTATCTTCGCCACACCCTAGGTGTCCAAAAATGGTGTACTTTTTCCGAGACTTTGTCTCATGTGCATTTACTCCATATCCTTTCATTGTAGTTGCCCTTTAGTAGTGTGGAGTCCCTAAAAAGGTTGTGAAAAAAACGTATATTTCTCAACTAGTACGATACTCGCGCGCATTTGTTCTACTGTTGACAATTTTAATGAATGTAACCTTGCTATCACAGCCAAACTTTTAGAACAGGGTAACAGATTTCATAAGTTGTTGAATACTTTTAAGAAGTTTTATTATATATATGAACATTTGAAATCTAAATATGGCGTTGCTCACAAACAGCTTATTACTATGGGCCTTTCTAATCCTCCTTTTACGGACATGTTGTTAAAAAATGTCAAAAACTGATTAATGGTCCAGAAAATCTTGGACGTAACTTACATTTTTTACGAAATAGGGGATATCGACAAGATACGCTGCTTGCATCCGTAACATTAGCTTTGAGATCTAGTGACCTGAAAATTTTACTGGCCTTTCACTGATACTGCCGATGTCTCGTGAAATATATGACGATTCTTTACCAAACCCTTCGGGAAGTTTTGAATTTGATGTTTCTTCCGTAGTGCGACAGTGTTTTTACCAAACTAGGCTGCTTGAGCTAGCCGGCAGTTTAGCGGCAATACCCATTGACCCATCTTTCAAAATGACATATTGTTATTTTTTCTTTCATTGGGGTCATGGGGTTAGTAGTCTACATGTATTGGGTTTTATTTGTATGTTTATTATACTATGGAGAAACGGGACAGATAAAGGGGAGGTTTGGGTATCCATAAACCGGTTTAACCCTACAGCTGGCTTTTGTCAGTGTCGGTATAAAGTCCGGCTGTCCCGAGTTGTTATCGTTGTTTACGTTTGTCTTTTTTCTTTTTGTGTTTTTCCTGTGTAGTTCCCTGTCAGATTGTGGCATGTGACTGTAATTTTCATATATTTTATATGTTTCATGTTATATCTTTGTTACATTTTCTATATATATCAGTTGCTGTGTACTTCTTTTTTAGAGAATTTCTCATATAAATACTCTATCATACTTAAAAGATTTGGTATTTTATGTTTTGTAATTTCCAACATGTTATTCTGACAACCAGTTTATAGTGCCCATATCTTACTACTTTATTTTGCCAAGTTTTCCTGCATTTGACTCGATTAGTGTCCTGTGGAGGTTGTTTATATGTCTCATCTATTAGTATTTTTGTCGGGCAACGGATGACTTCGATTGTAAGATCACTTTACCAGTTAGTTTTATGTTGTTTTACGATCCCTTCTATCATTGATATAGCTTGTTCGACGATTATCAATGATACGCGCTCAATCAGGTGCCAGGGGCCGTCTTGAACTTAATATGAAATAGACCAAAGTTCATTATTGATAAATACTAGTATAAGCAAATAAAAAAGAAGATTACATAGAATATGAACACATAAAACCTAGTATTTTACAAGAATACCTAAGTTAAAAGAAAGAAATGGTGAAATTAAAAACATCTCAAATGAAACAGAAGATAAATGATAACAGGAAACATCTATAATATCTGAAAACTACAATTACATGCCACATTTTGCCATGGAAAGACAAAGGGAAAAACACAAATAAGAGAAAAGACAAACGTGAATAACGATAGGAACTCGGGACAGCCGGACTTGGTACCGGCACTAGCAAAAGCCAGCAGTAGGGTTAAACTGGTTTATTGGGAACCAAACCACCCAATACTGAACAAAAATGGAAACATTGCAAAAGGTATAACAAACAAAAAATATGAACAAGAAGGCCACAAAATCAAAACACTAGTAGTGCTAATCGCAAAGAGGCTTATTTTAGTATACCTATACTTTTGCGAATTTGAAAACAAAAGGTATACAAAAATTTAGCATTCCACATTTTGCCGATCATGAATTGATGTAGTATGCAGGGCAGGGAAAGCTTCCGAGCACCGGTTGTCCTTCACACTGTAAGTGGTTTAGTTTTGAGTAAATAACAAAAATACCGACGGTACTGTCAATTTATTTTCTGCATATGCGCTTTTCGACAACTTAAGTCTTATCAATTCAGATCAACCATAAACTTTGGAAGTCCATTAACCGAAAAACACGTTAAAGCTGAAAGATACCAAATAACCATTATGATCTAAATAGAGAAGCGAAAGTTCAGCTTAGTAGTGTCGTATTTGTTGTTTTCGTTTGTTTTGCTGATGTGTAGTGTCGTTCTCGTTTTTTGCTTTCTCTCTGGGCTTTGACTTGGGTAATCTTGTGCTTTGTTCCCTCTGTTTTCTACTGCTGTTGTTTTGTTATAAACAATAAAAACACGAACAAATTGTGAATATGTATTATTCTTAACTCTATTGTAGTAATTGATTTATTTGAGACGCTTTCATCGAATACAGGAGTAACTAGTTATGTGTGGTTAAACTTTAACATCAAATTGATCACAGAAAAATAATCAAGAACGCTGTTTTGTGATAAATACAATTTGTATGATAAATACAATTTGTATATAAAGTAAGAATAAGAAAAAGAGCATGGTGCACAATTTAACTCAATTAAATAAAGTTAGAATACATAGATTTTTAAGCAATTTCCATGATTTTGTTTTATCGCGAAATGGTTGTTAAAACACAAAATGAACTGTTATATGTTATAGGATTCACACATGCAAGGAATAATAGCTGGAATGATATTGCATACATTAGTATAGGAACGATAACAGGAAACACTTACAATGGCCGAACATTACAATCACATGCCATAATCCACCAGGGAACCGCACAAGAAAAACAATAAAATGACATAAGACAAACAAAGACAACGATAGGAACTCGGGATAGCCCGACTTGGTACCAGCACTAGCATCATCTAGCGGTAGGGTTAAACCAGTTGATGGGTACATAAACCTCCCCTTGGTACATAAACCTCCCCTTTCTCTGTCCCGTTTCCCTATAGTATAATAAACTTACAAATAAAACCCAATACAGGTAGAACACTAACTCACAGACCACAATCTTGAAAAGGAAAGAATAAGACAAAACGTAATTTAGAAAGATGGGTCAAAGGGTGCTTGCCGCTGAACTACCGGCTAGCTCAAGGAGCCTAGTATGCTGGTAAAACACCGTCGCACTACGGAATAAAAATCAAATTCAAAACTTCCCGAAGAGTTTGGTAATGAATCATCATAGATTTCAGTAGACATCGGCAGTATCAGTGAGAGGCCAGTATATCTGTAAAATCTCCAGGTTATCTGTATCAAAGCGTAAATAAAAACGTTGTTCATAGATTGATTTCCCCATGTATTTGTAAATACTTTGTCTCGTGCGTATTTACTTCATATCCTTTAATTGTTTATTTTAGACTGGAGTCTTCTCTCCTGCATTATAAAGTCCTTAAAAGATTCCACTTGTGCGAGATGTACATGTATGCTCTCTATATATCTCAGTAATGATCTACTTATTTTTGAGAGAATTTGTCATATGGACACACTATCATACTTAAACGTTTTGGCATTTTACTCTTAGTAATTTCCAAATGTTATTCTGATTACCTGTTTATAGTGCATATACGCAAAAAAATGGATAACAGGAAACACCTACAATGGCTGGAAATTATAATTACATGCCACAATCTGCTATGGAACTACACATGAAGAACACGAATAAGACAAAAAAGACAAACGCGATAGGAACTCGGGAGAGACGGACTTGGTACCGGCACTAGCAAAAGCCAGCGGTAGGGTTAAACCGGTTTATGGGTACCCAAACCTCCCTTTTATCTGTCCCGTTTCCCTATAGTATAATAAACATACGAATAAAACCCAATACAGATAAACCACTAACTCCATGACCACAATCTTGAAGGAAAAGAAAAAACAATACATAATTTAGAAAGATGGGTCGAGGGGTGCTCGCCGCTAAACTGCCGGTAGAACACTATCGCACTACGGAAGAAATATCAAATTCAAAACCTCCCGAAGGGTTTGGTCAAGAATCATCATAGATTTCAGTAGACATCGGCAGTATCAGTGCAAGGCCAGTATGTGTGCAAAATTTTCAGGTCATTAGGTCTCAAAGCTAATTTAACGGTTGCAAGCAGAATATCTTGTCGATAACCCCTGTTACGTAAAGAATGTAAGTTACTTTGCTGGACTTTTAATCAATTTCTGGTATTTTTTAAAAACATTTCCGTAAAAACGAGGATTAGAAATGGTCTTAGTAATAAGCTGTTGACGAGTAACGCCATATTTAGACATCAAATGTTCATATCTATTATAAAACTTCTTAAATGTATTCAACAACTTATGAAATCTGTAACCCTGTTGTAAAAGTTTAGCTGTGATAGTTAGGTTAGGTTTATTAAAATCGTCAAGAGTAGAACACACTATTTTATCACTATTTTATAATTATAATGCCAAGTTTTCTTGCACTTGAATCAATGAGTGCCATTTTTTTTTTTTTTTTTTTTTTTTTTTTTTTTATGTTGTNGAACACGGCTATAGTATTGCCTTTTGTAGCTTTTGTGTTCATTTTTCTGGTGTTGTGTTGCTTCGATACTTGTTTGTCCAATTTTCATAGGTCGCAAGGATAAAGAAAGTTTAAAAAAGCACACGACGGACGACTTCAATTGTAAGTTAATTTTATGATCTTTGACAATTCCGACATCCATCAAGGATATAGTGTTGTTCGATATATAGCAATGATTCCCGCTCATACAGGTGCCAGGGATCGTCTTGAACTTACTAACTATGAAATATGGCAAAACTTCATTATTGATAAATATACGCACCTAAAAAAGAAAAATCCTCAGAATATGAGTTCATAAAACTTGGTATGTTGCGTGTATCAACAATGCAAGGTAAAAAGGGTTTGAAAAACATGCTAAAAAGAATTCACTATTGGCTGACATGCGAGGGAGAAAACAGCATAAAAATTCAGTTATAAAAAGGTTAGTAATATGACATCATAGAATGCCAGATTAAGAACCATACAAATCATATAACGGAACAATCAGTGAAAAGTGGACCAATATATATACATGTCAAAAACTACATTAATCATACATTTTTATCAATTTGATTATTAGAAATCCTTTATTTTTTACAGCAGCCTGTTCGTCTGGAACGAAATGTCAGATTTATGTCTAAACATGTTGACATTTAAGTTCACAATATAATCCAAAGAAAGCCTTAAATCCTCTTCAAATGCTATTCATGCTCTGACAAACCTCACAACCTAAATGAAAATGAACGACAGTTATGTAAAAGGTTTAGCATTTTTTCGTATCATTGACCTAGAGGAACATTTACTAAAGGTGTTAACTACAGGTACATTTTTGTCCTATGTAGCGACAATTCTTAACGTTCTCATATTTGTAGTGTTTTTTAGAAAAAAATTAATATCACCGGCGACCATTTTCATGCAAGGATTAGCAGTAGCTGATGGACTTACAAGTTTTTGCTCTTACGGACTGCAGCCAATTTACTTTGTACAAGCTGAAGAATTCAACTTAACAGAAGGAGTTGCGAAAGCCATAATTTTGTCATACCCGTACTGCTCAATATATTTTCATTTTTCTTTATTAACGACAACATTTCATACGGTATCCGTTCTTTTAAGAACATGTATAGGAATACAGAAAGTCATTGCCATGAGGTTTCCAATCTGGACAAAATGTCGTATGACAAAAGAGAGGTCCATGATATGCTGCACTATTTGCTTTGCGTTGTCGATAGTCTGTGCTTTTCCTCGACATTTTGCCGTTGAATTTGAAATGGAAGGTTCTCGTTGTTTTGGATTTTCACAATTTGGCGCCATATTCGAATATTCCTCTATAGGGTACCTGATATGCCTCAATGTATTAACATTATTTTGCTGTTTCGTAATGCTGATTAGTACTGTATATATAGTATATAAACTGCTGATAAATAAAATCCGAGGTCGGCAGACTGAGTTGAGGCGAAAGGAGAGACGGTCAATTAGCATGGTTGTTGCCGTCTTAGTCGTATTTTTAGTTTGTGAGATCCCAAAATTCGCTTTGTTTCTGATATTCTATGCGAAGTATTCCCACATGAAAGACATTTTCCCTTTAATGTACCTAATGATGAGTTTTGAACAGGGCATGGCAGTGGTGCTATTTTTGTATACAGACGTCACAACAAAACATCCTGCAGAATTTTATTGTTCGAGAGTATGAAAATATTTACATTAATTGCCTGCTTATCGAATTTCATCATTTATATTCTGATGAGTGAAAAAATGAGGACAGCATTCAAAACTGTTTTGCTGAATCCTAAATCTTATTGCCATACTTGCATTGGACACAACAAATAGCATAATATTCGGCTACAGGGCATAATCAACATATGTCATGCAACAAGAAACATTGGACCTTCTACTGTAATTAAAGTTTGAAACATGAAATTACAGGATACTAACACATTCCTTTGTGTTGAAGTAATTGACAAAACCATTCAGTGAAACATTTTTCATTGTGTGTAGATATAATATCAAAACAATTTATGGTCATATTTACGCTTTCTTTAACAGTAAATTATCTCAACCAATACTTACTAATAAACCGTAACAAGTTTTGCATTCTTTGCGCATCATATTTAATTATCTATAAATCACTTAACATTGCTTCGAATAGGTTATGCCTTTTTAGTAATACATTGCACTGTTACGTTTAATTGCTAATTATAGTGAATTATTTGTTGTTTATTAACAATTGTTTTACTCTTCCAAGTACATGTAGAAATGTCCTGCTGATGAGAGGTTACTCCTTGAAACACGTGTACAGTATAACTAAATTTATCGTTTTATGCAACTTGGGTATTTATTGTATTTTGTACTAACTGTATTAGACATATATTGTTATAACTTCTATAGATGAAATGCTTATGCGCGCCATAAAACCGGGTTAACCCAATATTTCTTTTGAAATGCCTGTACCAAGTCAGGACCATTGCGTACGACAATTTTTTCGGGTGGTTTACACCTAGTCAGTCTTTTTGCCTCTTGTACTTCGGCTCTTGACAATTCTGTACCATGTACCAATCATCTGCATTTGTATCGACAAGGATTGTTCTTCCGTTTCTTCCTGGTAGTTAACCTTGAACTTGAAATGATAAGTCAACGTTTGTGTGTTTTATGAATGGCACCATTATGAAAAATAAGCCACTTAGCAGTGTTGTTATTATTAAGAGTTTTACTAATAAGGAGACGATTATGCATTTACAAAACTTATACAAGAGCATGTGGAGGAGCATTTAATACTCGCGATTTCCGAATTCAAAACCAATCGAATGTTGTTGTTGTTTTTTTTTTCGTTATTTCTTCAAGTCTTTCTAATTAGAATTGATTACTTTGTCTAGTTAACTTAAGTTTTGTCTAATTTTATTTTTTATCTAAACCCTACAAGCATGAAAAAGCACACTAATCTTATTAGGACAATTCTTATTTTCAGTCTTTACTCACTTTGATCTTGTTAATATTAATATATAGCCTTTTTCATTTAAATGGTAATTTTTGTCTTATTTTTCGTTTCTTTTGTTTTTCGTGTTTTGAACACGGCTATAGTATTGCCTTTTGTAGCTTTTGTGTTCATTTTTCTGGTGTTGTGTTGCTTCGATACTTGTTTGTCCAATTTTCATAGGTCGCAAGGATAAAGAAAGTTTAAAAAAGCACACATAATATTATTTTTTTTAGAAATGATGTTTTTTCATGTGAACATGTCATGGTTGTTTATTGAAATTATTAGTATCATTGGATCAGGTGATAAGAACATTTGTATGCTTAGTTCTTAAATGCTTCATATAACATTATAACATAGAAAAACCAGATATGACAAGTATTTGAAAATGTTGAAAGTAAATTAAAAAATGAGACTTACACCGAAATAAGTAGAAGAAGTAGAATCGTGTCTGCAAGGTTATAGTTCATTTGCTGGGCGGCTAAGTGCCCTAAAATTATAAATTGTAGCACTTCCAAAGTCGTAGTTATTGTATAAGAGGTAATGTCGATGATATGGTAATATTCTCAATATGACATAAAGTAGCAAACTTGCTATCTTCACTTTAGTTATCTCTTTAGTTATCCCAAGGAGTAGTTGGTGTTAGGGGTTTCATACTTTCAGTAATGGTGTTCTGATGATCGACAAATCTCAAATCTATTGGTTGGGCATCTTGATGTAATTAATCGATTGAAATTTGGGCAATCCATTGATAATCGAAATTTTCTTTATTACTGTGGTCTTCTTTCAAATTAAACTGAAACGTAAATTTCTTTAATAAATTTCTTAATGTGTCCCTAAAGTAAAAATAGCACATGTTATGAGAGTGAAAACTTAAAGTTTCAACGTTCTTTATAGGAAAATATGGAGATATTAGCAAAAATTTTGTCAAATATTCATCCTAATATCATAACACCGTACAAATTGTAATCATTTTACCATTAAGCAATAGCAATAGTTAATCAAGTGGTTGATTATAATAGATAATCTGTTGGATTTTGTAACCAATTGCACAACACTAACTCTCAGTGCCAAACTCTACGTGACTTATATATTTGGATCAGGTTATTTCATTTATTCCATTAACAATGAAGGGATATGGAGTAAATGCAAATGAGACAAAGTCTACAAATACATGGTAATAATAAGCAATTGAACAACGCTTTTATTGTTGTTCTTCATATCCTTTATATCCATATCCTTTCGTAAAATATTTGTCTTGGCGGTTTTATTTCTGTGGTTTTTTGTGATTTTTTTCGTTTGAAGTTTTGTTTTGGAAACATTCGTTGGTATTTTTTGCCTCGATGTTAACTATATATACATAGTAACAGCTAATATATATATACAATACCAAACAACGACAGTAAAATACCGAAGGGATAAGGGAGGCAGAGACCACAAAAATCGAAGTCCAGAGACATGGCAAAAACGACAACAGAGAAAAACAAAGACAAAACAAGGACGTGAGACAGCTACAATGCACGGAAATAAAAAGACGACATTAAGAACTAAGGCACTCAAAGTGTGAACTCCCATGAAAACCGTGAGTGACATCGGGTGCTCCTGAAGGGTAAGTATGTCCTGCTCCGCTAGCGGTACCCGTCAAAATATCATTGAGTCAATCCAGGGTTGAGTCAAAGCCGGTTATGTCAAATCCATGAAGACGTGAAATCTAGCTGAAAATGTCCATTTTCATTTGGGACACAGACACGTCATATCTGTCAATGATGTCATGGTGACGGCCATAGAATTTCTGAAGGGATGAAAGCAGCAAAGGCTGAACAATTCCTGACTAGGCAACTTTTGGGACAGTGTTTTTGATTGTTTCAAGCAAAACAGAAAAATGCTTTTAACGGCTATTTTAATAAAATAGATAAAAAATTCAATTTCAAATAACTTACACTAGAGAGTATTTTTCAGAATAATTTAATATCGAATCTAATGAATTACAATTCAACCCCGAATTTGTACAGGCGTTTTATTGGAAAACTGTATTACATATGATGGCGACAAATCAACATTACAAAAATGTCTATATAAAAAATAAAAGCGTTGTTCATGTCCCCATATATTTGTATAGACTTTGCCTCATGTGCATTTACTATATACCCTTTCAGACTGAAGACTGCAGTGTATTGATTCCCGTGTGGGAGATTATGCTCTCCATATATCTCAGTTATGTTGTACTTGTTTTTGAGAGAATTTCTCATATGGACACACTATTATACTTAAACTTCTGGCATTTTATGCTTGGAAATTTCGAAATGTTATTCTTACCACCTGTTTGTAATGCCTATATATACTACCATTTCATTATGCCAATTTTTCTTGCATTTGACTTGATGAGTGCCATGTCGTTGTTTATATGTTGTGATTGTCATCTGTAAGTATTATTTGTCGGGCAACGGATGACTTCGATTGTAAGAACACTTTGCCAGTTAGTTTATGTTCGTTAAAGATTCTGCATCATTCATGGATGTATCATTATATGAAAAAGAAAGGAAATGGGGTAAGTGTCAAGGAGACAAAATCCCATATCCAGGTTAAAACGACCCAAAACAACGCATCTATGGGTCACCGTACGGCCTTCAATACAGTGAGGAACCTCACACCATATAGCAAGCCCCAAATGACCCCAAAAGGTAAAAAAGTGAATAAATCAAAGGATACAAACCACATCCAATTACCCAAATATCAAGAAACTAAAATTTTATAAGAAGACAAGGACAAGCCAATGACCAACATATTCCTGACTTGGGACAGGCGCATTGTTCGACAATGATTCCGGCTCAAACAGGTGCAAGGGGCCGTCTTGAACTTACTATGATATATGACAAAAATTTTTTATTGATAAATATACACAAATTAAAAAAGAAAACCATTAGAATATGAACACATAAAACTTGATATACTGTGGAAGTACTTTTATTCGTGGACATCAATTTTCGTGGTTTTTATAAATATCACTATTTCGTGGGTACTTAAATTCGTGGTTTTCAAATTCTGTGCATTAACGCTCATACGGAAATGCATTTCGTTGGGAACTTAATGTCGTGGTTTTAGCCAACCACGAAATCCACGAAAATTGGAACCACACGAACAATAGTACTTTCACAGTATTAAAAGAATACCTAAGTAAAAAGACAGAAATGTTGAAATCAAAAAAAAAAATTAACAAGATAAACGACAAATGGAAATATTGCAAAAGGTATAACAAATCAACAACTAGAAGTGGTGCGATCAGAAAAGATGCCCGCACTCACCTGTTTGACACAGAAAACAGTCGTTATAGACCCTTGGGGTAACTTTCCTCAACATATTTAAAATCAATTTATTTATAGTCACTGTTCTTAATAAGAAAGAATACAAGGATATACGGTTGCTAGGTAGAAATTCCAAATGAGTGGTCTTTGAGACTTTCATGAAATTTACCAAATTTGGAATTAATTATTTTGTAGATCCAATTGGCGAAAATGATTGGACTAATAGGAACAAATCCTAACAGTATAGTCGCTAGGTAGAATTCCAAAAAATAAGTGGTCTTTGACATTTTCAGGAAATTTACCAAAATTGGAATCAAATAGTTTGAAATCCAATTGGTGAAAATGATTGCCCTAATAGGAACAAATCCTAACAGCATGGTTGCTAGGTAGAATTCCAAAAAATAAGTGGTCTTTGAGACTTTCAGGAAATTTACCAAAATTGGAATCAAATATTTTTGAAATTCAATTGGTGAAAATG
>MJUU01009272.1:16643-31005 GCA_002080025.1 Modiolus philippinarum
ACCACCACCACAACAATAGCCTAAAATATAACCACCAACACCACCGCCACCACCGCCGCCGCCGCTGCACCACCAATGGACACTGCCATCACCGCCGCCGCCGCCAAAAAGTGAAATGAGCACGCGAGCACTATCAAAACGTACTCGTGAGTCGTATTAATACTTGTAAGCATAAACATAAACTAGCACAAACATGAATAAATCAAGAGTTATCTCGCCTAGGTCTCGGGTGAAATCAACGAACTAAAAAAAACGCGGGAAATTCCAAGAGTTATGCCCCTTGACGAACGCGGACGTGATAGAAGACACCTAGCAACCAAGATGGTGCTTAACAACCATTTGAATGGCCGCGATGAACGCGGACGTGATAGAAGACACCCCAAAACGCGGGAAAATAACTAGCCATGGTTATCTCCCTTGACGAACGCGGACGTGATAGAAGACACCCTAAGAAATACAATGATAACGATAACTTCCGAAAACATCCGAAAGATCACGCCCCAGTCGTTCCGACTTGGGAAAATACCCGACTTCCGGTCTATACCTTGGGCTACGCCCACTTCCGGTTCCGCATGCGTCATATAATAAGGTCATACAACACCCCTGCGGGGTGACGGGTTGTTCCAACACGTCATTTCCGGTCAATATGGCTACTTACAGTAGATACACACCCACTTCCGGTTTACACCTGGGGCTACGCCACCTTCCGGTCGCGCATGCGTTATGGACTAATTGCATAGATGACCCCTGCGGGGTCACGTGTTGTTCCAACACGTCATTTCCCATCAACATGGCTACTTACAGTAGATACATACCTACTTCCGGTTGCGCATGCGTTATGTCATAAGGTGACACCACACCCTTGCGGGTCACGTGTTGTTCCAACACGTCACTTCCGGTCAATATGCCCGTATAGGGCTTGAAAAAGGGCTACTTCCGGTTGCGCATGCGCAACCCCAACATGTCAACATCCGGTCACGTGACTTCCACTTCCGGTCACGTGACTTCCATCACGTCATATCCGGTCTACGTCACTTCCGGTGACATTTCCGGCACCACCACAGCATCCGACTTTGCTCGTGCCCATATACTACTAAAACTGGGAGTGTAAAAAAAATCTGAAAATTTGTACAGGATGAGCCAATCTTAAATTTAGGTTAGGACTTCTATATGGGAACTCATTTGGGAGATTTTTGTGTTTGCAAACAAAACATGGATATCTCAGGATTGTTTTGTCAATCTGGTAACAATTCCTGCTCCTTTCACGTTTCAACTTTTCAAAAGTGTCGATTTCTCATTCTAAACATTCACCCCATATACTCAGACTTGAATTGCATATTCGAGAAATGGTAATAAAAGTAAGAAAAATATTGTACGAACTTTTTATGGTAGAGTATATTTTAGCCGTTTAATACATTTATTGGATTCATTGCCGATTTTTGTTACATTTTTAATATGAGCTGACCAAAAATAATCAGAAGAAAAAATTATTCCCAAATGACACTTGATATTTTCATCTTTTTGAGTCCCCAAACGAAGTGTTGGGACTTATAGTTTTGCCCTTTCTTTCTTTTTCTTCTCCCGCAAGTTAGTCCGCCCTCGTTCTCAGCCACATTGCCACCGATCTTAATGAAACTTGCCATAGTGATAGAAGGTAATGTGTAGATGTGCAATCTGGTTTGAAATTTTCAAAAATGGTATCCGTTGCCATGGAAACGGGGAAAAGGCGGAAAAATTAACAGTGCTCCGAATTGGGTGAAATTTTGCAGAAAGATTGTACAAGTTGTACGGAACTAATTTTGGATTTTTTTGTTATGTTTTGTTTGTTTGTTTGTTTGTTTGTTTGTTTGTTTGTCTGTTTTTTTTGTAGGTTTGTTTTTACATTAATTATCTATATCACTGAATAGACTGTGTAAGAGTTCAGATTCACCAATTGTTATTTGTCTGCCCTAACATGTTACCCCATGTGACCAACTTCATGACGACTAGAAGTTTAATGTTGATTTTTTTTTACCGTGAATGTATCATCACACATCTTGTTTATTTGAGGGGATGACATGTAAACAAATTTACAGAGGAGAAAATTTTTTTGAACTACTTATCCACCTGTGTGTACAATATATGGTGGGTCAGCGGGAAAATTCAAAACTGAATCTTCCACTTCAAAGCTTAGCTTTCCAATCGTCGTGTCAAGGTATACATTTACTTTAACATGTAATGATCTGCAACTTAAAACCAACTTAATGCATGACATGTGAATAAAATTTGAATGGAAGCCTTAATTTTTATTTTTTAGAATTTTCCCCCCCAAAAATGTGTTATTTAACCACCCAAAAAACCAACTTAGTCTACATCTAACCTACACGGTCGATTTTCATCATCGAAAAATGACAACAGTGGGTCAATATTCAACTTTAGAAAATGACCTTGGGTCAATTACCATCGCTGAAAGTTGACGGCAAAAAAAAATAAAATAAATAGATAAAAATAAAGATACAAATAAAAAAATTTAAAGAATTACATGGTCAGTTTTCCACATTCAACATTGTTAATCAATGACTACATCCAACGTTGAAACGTTGAAAAGTAACCAGTGGGTCAGCTTTTACATAGAATAATGACAGCAGTTTTAACATAATCGTGATAAGTTTTTGTTTTTTACAACAAACAGCATGGTTTCATCTTTTTTAAGCTTACCTGGCTATTGTCTGTCCTCCGTTCATTTTTTTCCATTAATTAACCTTTTCTTGAAAGCAACTGAATGAACAACACTTTGCATGAAATATTGTTATGAATTCAGTATTGTCATGGCCGCCATTGTTTAACATTGAACTCTATGGAAAGCACATTCAAAGATCTTTTCAACGCAAACAAATTGTTAGAATAAAAATCATTTATAGATGGTTCCCTTCAAACGAGGTGTCCTGCAGGTCTGCACCATTATCCAAGGTGAACACCATTAGGAACAAAACTTAATATTGGACCGCTTTCAAAAATAATGTCTTCTAAAACCATTTATGTCAGTTTGAGATGAACTGAACAACTATTTTAATTTTAACTGAGCAACTATTTTAATTTCAAATTGTGTCCAGCAGAAGTGCAGATTCGCTCATTATTCAAGATGGCGGCCAGTATGGAAAATAATTTAAGATTATTCAACATAAACGTTTCTTAATTACATAACATAGTCTAAAAATGAGACTTTTAACATATCTAGGTTATATGGACTGTTTTTATCGGGCATGGTCCAGGTGAGCGATACAGGCTCTTTAGAGACGCTGGTTTTTGTGTCGCCTGCTGTTAGCAGGGTTTACTATATCCTTCCTCTTACGTAGTCGTCCTGGTCGCCCTGCATCGTCTGTCTTTTTTTTTTGTATCCACAACTCCTTCAAAACTGCTGGTCCGATTCTAACCAAACGCTCAGGATATGTCGTTCACTTAGTGTAGTTATGCACCTGATACTTATGCTTAACTTTGCAGGATATGTTTTTCTTCACTGTGCCAAAATGGATATTCAGTACTGCAGGCGACACTGTTCCATGGCACACCCATCGATTTTTATTGTGTATTTTTCAACGATTTTATGCACCAGTTTTCACGTTTTGTATAAATAACAGTTTTTAACATATTTAAATAATAAGTGAGGCTTAGAAACGGGGGCTTCAGGGAGTCAGTTGCTGTATAAACAATAGAAGGGACCAGTCGGAAACGACAAGTGCCCTAACTAATTTCTTTTTTGTTCGAATAAGTCTGTTTAAGACCACTAAAGCTAACATATTTCTTTTTTGTTCGAATAAATCTGTTAATCAACAGACCGTCCCAGAAGATGTATATTTGTATTGTAAACCAAAGACAAACTTTAACATGAGTTACTCATGCATGAAATGTAGGTCTAGGTGACCTGATTTTTACAAGGAACCTTGTGACATTACAAACTGCTTCCAATGAAAAAGACTTTCCCTCTACCAGCTCAGATCCTGGACTTCAACTTCAACTTTTTCTAATGTATGCATAAAATATAGGTCGAAGTGTCCCATTTTTTATCATGAACCTCGAGACTACCCAAGACGCATCCACTGACAAATTTTACTTGCTCTAGTATCTCAGATATGGACTTGAATACAAGGAACTCTCAAAATACAGAAGAGCCATTTTTGGCACAGTGAAGAAAACCACATCCTGCAAATTTGTTCAGCATATGACTTAAATTTTAGAAGGACTTATTCAGATTAACAACCTAAATAAACAAGAGCCTGTATCGCTCACCTGGATCTCTGAAATAGAGAGGAGATCAATGGAATTTCCCATAGGGTCCTACATTCCTGCTTGGGGCCACCTCGGATAAGATGCAGACATGCAAGATACAAATTTTAAAGGGGCCACCCAAGGACTTTTGTGATCAAGTTTAATTCAAATTGGATTAATGGTTTCAGAGACCCAAGTATTTTACTGGAATGAAATGTAAACCATGTTCCCACTGTAACCATCTTAAATGAAGAACGAAACTGCAGGATACATTACATGTAGGGACCAACTGAAGACCATTGTGACTAAGTTTGGTTCTAATCGGGCTACTAGTTTCTAAGAAGATCATCAAACGTGTTTTCAATATCGTCAAAGTTAAATTATGTTACTGTTGGCAGCCATATGTGATGATGTCTGGACCTTCTGGATGCCTCTTTTGGAAGGTATCATCAAAATACCAGTGTATTCTAATTGGAAATGTTGTTTATGATAAGAAATCTTGGAATGTGTTATCCATATGGACGGATTTCAGACCATCTTTAAAAAAAAATTGGGCAGGGTTTCCCTGATCGCAAGGCATATCGAACTACCACTCAAAAAAGATTTGGGCAGGAGTTCAACTTATAATCTAGGTAATACATATTGCTTAAATTAAAACATTCTGTTTCCCCTAAAATGGCTAGGGTTCCCCTTGTAATTTATTTTAAACATATTTCTGAAATGGAAAATAAAATAGGTAGATGTGTACATTAAGTTTATTACATCTCTTACTTTTATTATCTCCCTTTTTAAAATTATGATTTTCATTATATCTTATTTTCAAATTAAAAAAACGAAAAGTGCTCTGATGTATATACTTAAAACCATTTAATGTAAAGCACAAAGTGCAGTATTAAAAATGATATTCCTGAATGACCAATAAAACTTTAGCAACTATTTTTGTTATTAAATCATACCAAAAATTTGATTTTAGGCTTAAATGTGTTTTAACATTTGCCATATGGTGTTTCTTGGTTGCGGTAAACTAAGGACCATTGTGACAAAAGTTTGGTACTAATTGGAATGATAGTTTCTGACAAGAAGATCTTTGAATGTCTTTCCATAGGGTTCAATGTTAAATTTATGTTCCCTGTTGGCGACCATTTTAGGTGAGGTACGGACTTGCCGGATACCTTTTCTGGAAAGGACAATCTAAGAACTATAGTGACCAAGTTTGGTTCAACTTGGCCCAGGGTTTCAGAGAAAATCTTTGAATGAAAAAACGAAAAGTTTTACGACGGACGGACACTAATGGCCAAGTGATGGCAAATCTCACCCTAGCATAGACAGGTGAGTTAAAACAACCTTTAACCTGAATCACCCAGTGAATCGAAATTTAGGTGAAAGTGTGATAATTTTTATCTGAAACCTAATGATTGTCCGAAACACGCATCTACTGACGAATTATAAAGCAATACCAGTACATCATTTGAATACTCGAGGGCGTCAATCGTAGATTTGACGGTCAAAATGCAGTTTCATACTGAAGAATGACGGCCACTGATCAGAGGACACCCGTGTCTGCGCTCCACGGGTGTCCTCTTTGAATGGTCATCACTATTAACATAGAAAGTAATGGGAAATATTGACGTACCTATAATAAATCTCTATTATTGAATTTATTATTAATTTCAAATCTTATTAAGTGTTACAGTCATATTCTATATACATTTAACTTTCTGGCGATATAAAAATTTTGGAAAAATTTTATTTCCTTCTGGAGTCTTCGATTTTTCAAAGTTCAAGTTCAAAATCGACCAGTTTTGTAGTAGTAACTAACCAAAAATCATGAAAAAGGCAAAGGGGTAGTCTTCTTTAAAAAATCATAACTCTTTAAATATTAAATTCACGCCTTATTAAGTGTAAGTATGAAATTCGTCTTTAAATGACGCGTATTTTGATATTCAAAAATATTTTTTAGTTAAGGATTTTTGGTGTCTCCGATTGTTTGAAAAACACACTTTTATTGTATTCAAACTGGATTTGTAATGTGTCATAGAGAAATGAAGGATGTCATGGGTAAATCGACGAATGTATGAAATACATGTATGAAGAAAAAAGATGGATCTACATTTCAGCTAGATTTCGTTTCATTTGTTAAATGTATAATTTTCATATAAATTTTTAAGTAGTAAAAATATTTTCATAATTTTGATGATGCTGTACGTGAGCATATTTTTTAATGTTTTTATCAACAATACAGTAATATGTAGAATATTGTTTTTAAAATTCAGATGATTTTGTAACTAAAAAAGAATTATATACTAGTAAACAAAACAAAAAAGCAAACAAACAAAGCAAAAAACTTAAACGAGTTTTTCTTTTCGTGAATTAATTTTTCGGTAATGAATTAAATAATAATTTAAAAATCAGTCAGTTAATATCTCTGTAATGAATTAAATAATTATATGATAAAATTATGACATTTGAAATTAAAATAAAAACTGATATTTGATTATACAACAGAAAGGTAACGACTTGATTTTTTCTCACATATGTACTAATATTTACTTTTGCCATAGTTCGTGCTGTGACATTGTGTTATCTCATATTTGTCTTTAATGAAGTTACATTAATATACATAATTTAGCTACCGGTCTGATAAGAATTTCGTTTTTCTTACTCTATAAGGTGTAAAAAAAGGGGGGGGGGGGCTTTGTGGTCGAAGTTAATATCATTTTCATGATCAAGTACGCCGACTTTTTTTTTTAAACTTATCAGCCTTACATTGGACATTTACACGAGTTTTCGGGTTGATGTGTTGTTTACTTTCTTCAATGCTCTAAATATTTGATTTCAATGTACCTTAGTTCGATTATGTAAAAAAAGTAACAAACAACATTCTAAGAGCGCAAATTTTACATGCAAGTAGGATCTGCCATTTGTGCAGTTAGTATAGCTTCCAACTGTATAGGCATGCATTGGTGGCTGTCAACATTACATACAGTAGGACATGCCATTTGTAACGGTTAGAGATGCTCTTCATATAGTCAAGATCCAATTAATGTCATTGTTTCTGTCTATTTTCTTGCATATGCAGATCTGGAGATAGAAAATGCCCATTTTAAAATCATTAGATGCTGCCAATATCTACAGGCAGTAAGGCCTGTCAGATGTACAGGTTTACTGAGGAATACCAATAGTATATATAGGCAGTTTGGGCTTAAAATCGTTCTATTTGAAGTAATTGAAGATCTTTGGGCTGTCAATTGATCTGCTGGCATATTTACTATCAATGTCCAATCCATTTTGTTGTCCATGTATATCGTCGTAACTTTGCAACATACTGCCAAATAAACTGGCAAGTAGGGGATGCCAATCATTGTAAGGTAAGAAGGGGCAAATGTGCAAAGTATGTATGAGCTGTTCAAGAAGATACCGGTAGGACTCACTGCCAGTTGTAACTTACTGACAAAATGACAACGACAAAATCCAGGATACCTTGCAATATGAAGATCACAAAGAGATCGACTTAGATAACAAGGACAAAACAACAGAACATAGTGCAAACAACACAAAATAACAATGTAAATCGACTTGTAAGGAGATTCATGCTCTCCGGTTGATTTGATTTAAACTTGATTTTATTTGCAATGTCGTATTCAGTGTGTCAACAGGCGCGGATCCAATCAATTGGAAAAGGGGATCCAATTGGAAACGAAAGGAAAATTTTTAGGGTATTTCTTCATAAAACATCAGGACATTCATTGAAAAATACGCGATTGTCCAAAAAAGGGGGAGTTGCAACTCCCGGAACACCCCCCCCCCCTCAGGATCCACCAATGGTTAATTCAGTAATTACCCAGCATGTCTATTGTGAGATATAGACACACTGAAACTACCACAAAACTCTTTGAGTGACAATAGTTAACAGTTGTCCAACACAACCTTGGCTAACCAGCTTTTAAGATAGTCATTTTGCTCTGTTGAAGAAACCACTGTGTATACATTGCATGCTCTACAGTAACGAATAAGCTGTGAAATATGAAAAAGAAAGGAAATGGGGTAAATTTCAAGGAGACAACATCCCATATCCAGGTTAAACTATACATATATTGAGTTGTAGGTATATTACTACTCAAAATTGGAAATTACACAATTGAAAGTGAGAACACTGGTCTATATGAACAAAAAATGCTGTAGTTAAGGAGGGGGACGACAGTTTAAGAAAACTAAATTATTTTTCCATACAATGTTTAAATAATATAATGGTGAATCGCAAACCACAACGACAGGGCATGTTTTTCAAATAGACCGACGTCTCGCTCATTTGCGTTTATCCTGAACCTATCCCTAAAAAATATCATATAATATGAGCCTATAATATACAAGTAAGCAGATTATATTAAAACATAAGAAAACGTCGAAGTTTCTGCAGATGATGTTTTTTTTCAGTGCTGGTCGTACTTATGTAAGCCAGAATAGTATCCTGTGAAATAAGCTCCAAATGGAACAAATGTTATTGATATATCTATGAGATTTATTCCGTCTGAAGATTATTTCACCGGGTGAGCAGTAAATACTTTCCAACTGGAGATTATTTCACCAGGTGAGCTATGAAATATGTTCCTTTGGAACTTATTTTACGGTGGATACTATAAACCGTTACACTTACACATACATAGATCAAAGATCCGAAATAATGTAAAGACTGATATGAACCAAAATCAAAATATCTAATCAAAAGATCTAAATAGAGAAGTCAAAAAGGTCAGAGGAATGAAGGAGGTAGATACTTATTGTGTCGCCTGCGTTCATGCAGTGGCGACATACAGGGATCACTATCTGTCGTCTTGCGTCGGCGACGTCGGCGTCACAAAAATTTGTGTCGCATTTTTCTCAGGAACCGTGTACCGGAGCTTTTTGCAATTTGGCATGAAGTATCAGTATGGGGACCTATACCGTGTAACAGAGTTTCGGATCTCTCGCTTGCCCACTTCCTGCTTGACGGAACTTAGAATATTTTTGTTATTACGCAGGCGACACATGTCTCCCCTGGAAGACTTAATACTAAGTTTTTTAAATAAAATTTTCTAAAGTTGAAATATTGCTAGTTTCTAAATAAAATCGGCCGGCATGACGTATAAATATATCAGGTCTTTTACACTTAATATAAAACAATATGTTGTTTTTTATTTATCAAAAACTCGTTTCAAAATCAGTTTTCATTTCTTCCTTATACTTTAATTTATATAGTTTATTACATGTATTGTCGTTGTTTTTACTTCAAAAATCGTTGAAATTTATTTTTTTTATATTTCCATTAAAATTTTGTTCTGCCGGTTTGTCAATACATAGACTTATAATATATGTGGTCAGTCTAAAATCACTGCGCTTATTTTATCTATATACATATATCATCTAAATCTTATCGAACGAGCCTTTTTTTCTGACAGAGACAATCAATTAACATTAATTAATGCATCATGTCATGTTATCTCCTCCTTTGGTCTGGTTGCTGATAAGATTAAAGATCATCGGGAAGCAGTTTTAACAGTAAAAATTTTCGCATTTGGGTTATCTCGCATGGATTTGGCCACCATTCTTGCACATGACAGGCGACGCGTAGCGAAGCCTGTAAACGGATTTTTTGACAGTCAAATCAAGATTGACGCCCTCGGGTATTCAAATAATGTACTGTTATTGCGATCCTAATGCAATTAAAACCATTAATCGATTTCATCTTCTATTTTTAACTTGTGTATTTGTAACCATATAAGGAAACAGACTAAACAGAGAACCTATCCTGTCTCGGGTGTGTAGATGGTGGAATTGACGGTCAGTTCTGTCCAATCAAAATTTTCGTTACACAAATGTTGCATTAGAATATTATTTACTTATCTGTTCTAGTATTTCAGATCTGGACTTAAACAAAAGCTGAGTCACTCATCCATGAAATGTAGATAAGACCACCTGTGGAAAAAATCTCATTTATCTATTACTTGTGCTTCAAAAGATGTTACGAATGAATGAATGGGCATAAGGCAAGTACAAGTCTACAAAGAAAAATACTAAGAACTTTCAATTTATATCTCGTTTATTTATTCTTATACAAATTTATTTAAATTCATTACTTCTGAAAAAGTGAGTTAATATAAAGTTTACATAGTGTTTGATTGTATACATATAATTAGTGATCATAGAGATTTTTTGTTTGCATTTAACTAACATTCAAGTTGGAAATAACTTTTGTCCCATAGCTTTACATATTTCTTTTATTTCAACAATAACCAACAGAAAAAGATATCAAAACGCTTATCATAAAAATTTTGACATAACTTTCTATCTTATATTCTCAGGCTTAACCAGTATTTTCTTTCTGTTATGCAATGAAACAAAAGTATTCTGGTAAAGATAGGCTGCTAAATGAAGACAAATACAATTTTAGTTCTTTGCATTTGAATCTTATTCGACGTTGATTGACTCAGTATTTCGCACTTTGAATTTTCGTAGACACCACCTGGCGACTGATTACATAATTCATAGAAACGTGTTGTATTTATCAAACGTAAAAAGAAATTTACTGTATTCACTGTTAAAAAGTTGATAAAAATTGATAATGGTTTGTCAAATTTTAAACAGTATAAAAGGAACGAATCGGGCCATTAATGATTTGTACGTAATTTCTGAAATAGTGATCATAGAGATTTTTTGTTTGCATTTAACTAACATTCAAGTTGGAAATAACTTTTGTCCCATAGCTTTACATATTACTTTTATTTCAACAATAACCAACAGAAAAAGATATCAAAAACGCTTATCATAAAAATTTTGACCTTACTTTCTGTCTTATATTCTCAGGCTTAACCAGTATTTTCTTTCTGTTATGCAATGACACAAAAGTATTCTGGTAAAGATAGGCTACTTAATGAAGACAAATACAATTTTAGTTCTTTGCATTTGAATCTCATTCGACGTTGATTGACTCAGTTTTTCGCACTTTGAATTTTCGTAGACACCACCTGGCGACTGATTACACAATTCATAGAAACGTGTTGTATTTATCAGACAAACTAAGGTTATCAGAATTCTGTGTCACTTATGGAAGTCCCAATTTTGAAAGTTTTATATCGTAGTTTACTATCTTTCCGTTAATTTTCGTGGATCTCTGTATTTGCTTCCCTGGAATGACTTATTGATAACAAATATGATCTACTTGCTTCTTGTATTGAATGTTGTGTTAACTTCAAATGGTAAGATATTTTATATGAAGATTTATTGCGGCTATATTCATGATTCTGTCCGAAAAAGTATTGTTTCCTTATCCATTATTGGGCAAGCAAATTCTGCATATCGTGAAATTTGCTGTAATTACACTGATTATGGGACAAACTACATAGAATTAAAATATGTAAAAAAAAATACCGGTTGAGGAAAAGCGAGTTTCACTTTCTGATTCGCTTACCCAGCAGCCAGTACTTCGGTGCTGACCTGAAAAAAAAAGCTATTCGTTTTGAAAATTTGATATATCTTAATTAAGTTTTTTTTAAATAAACAAAGGGAGTTTCATGCAGATCCTATTGGTTAATTAGTCACTATCAGGTTAACAAACGTTTTGATTTGATCTGACGAGACATAAGTTGTCGAAATAGTTATTTGCAAAAAATTAATTTACAGTTTCTTTAGGTTCATGTTTTCATTGTACCATCTCCATTTAGTTTTATGAGAGTTTTAGTTACTTTAAGCCAAATGTTCTGAAAAGTTGAAACCTGCGTATATCATTAAGAAAGTATAATTTATGTTGAGTAAATAGTACAACCCTTTATAGTGATAACTAAACTAGCAGTTAAATGATACAGTCTCTAACATTGTTTCCACTTTACTACGTATATATTTCTCAAATAGAGATAATTAAATTTTTCACATTTTTAAGTTCGAGGTTTACCAAGAACTTTTAAATATCGAGATTTGAGAAATTATCGTAATAAACTGGAAATAAATGTCAGAGATTGTTTCTCTAATTTCGACTGAATTTATGATTGATATGTGTATTATTGCGCCATTTATTAAAAATGACGTGGAGTGGAATATTTTTAATAAAAATGTCATTTTACCAATTAATTGGTGATCTCCGTCATAAAAATGCAAAAACAATTTCGCTATACAGTCATGCAGGTGTTTATTTCATCAACATCCGGTTGCACTATTTCTGGAAACTGAGACGAGACATTTACATGATTGACCAATTGCCAACTGAGAAAATATCATTATACACATGTTGACTATTGTTTCGATAACAAATCGATCAAGAGGTATTTAAAATAGCTAGAATTTAGAGTACAGACTGAAAACAAATTTAAATTGTCAATTTTACAGGAGTAAGATGAATAATAGGGGCTCATTGATTATCATTCAGTGTGTTTAAGACCCGTTGGTTTGAGGTGCAAATCCCCCTTTTCAAAATATGGATACAAACATAAAGTTTTGACAATAATACATTTACCGGTATAACCCTACCGCTGGCTGTTGCCAGTGCCGGTACCAAGTCCGGCTATCCCCGAGTTCCTATCGTTATCTACGTTTGTCTTTTGTCATTTTATTGTTTTTCTTGTGCAGTTCCCTTTTTGATTGTGACATGTGATTGTAATGTTCGGCCATTGTAAGTGCTTCCTGTTATCTTCCTTTCATTATTGTATATATGCAACATATAACAAAATCCCGAACGTGCATTTCGAGGTTTGTTTGAAAAGTGCAAGTTTTGTGGATATGCTTTATGACTGCAATTGGTATATGCGGAGTCGGTAAAATGATTCCCCTTGAGAAAGATATATGTTATATATGCATTTTAGTTATGGTGTAGTTGTTCTTGGGAGATTTTCTCATATAGATGCACTATCATACTTTCAAATTTTGGCTTTTCTTAATTTTTGTAATTTAAAATTGTTATGATGATCACCTGTTTATTGTGCCCACGTCCCATGGTGAATTCCGCTCGGACCGGTGCGGGGAACCGTCTTTGGCTTGCTATGAGGTTTGGGTAAAGCTCATTGTTGAAGGCCTAATGGTGATTTAAAGATAAAGCACAACAATGGAAGCGTTGTTTCATTGCTTTGTTTTACCATGTATTTGTGGAGACTTTGATTCATTTGCATTTACTCCATATTCCTTCCTTGTTAATGCATGAGCACGGGTATAAACAATTATTATTTATGTAAAGCCGTAAACTTTGTAGAATGGTTTAATAGGATACTTTTTTTTAGTAACTTCCTTGTTAAACAACACAATAATAATATATATACAGTCAAATACTGACAATTGAGTCTAAATACAATCCAAGCAGTTACTCCCGCACTCTCAAATTCACAGCGATCCAACCAACAACCAAAACAACAAAAAACGACAAAGTTATGCCTTTTAGATTATTCCCTCCTATGAAAAGACACGCCCACGTGTCTATCACAATATAGTCCTTCATAGTTCATAATCTTGCAGATAAGCTGGGGGCCGACGCATCCGATTGTTACGCCTAGGTACCTGTCCATTTTGTTTACCTCCATCAGAATCTGCGTCTTCAACGTCGTCTATCTCAATGTCATTTCCCGAATCATTATGGTCAATTCTTTCACTACGTGAACTAATGGCATCTGAATCGTCATCAAAGTCATTTTCTTCGTCTTCCCGTCTTTTCCCACCCGGAGCTGCAAGCTGCTGCTCCCGGTCTGGGACACGATTAACCGTTTCATCTTTGTCTGTGGTTACGCGACGCCTTCTACCCCAGTGTCCACTTTGTGTCCAATTTGTCTCTTCCACTTGAATATGTTGAAATTTGGGTTCTACATATTTCTTCAGTCTATCAAAGTGGACAATCTTTGGTTTGGCATGACCTTTGCGAATCCTATAATCAACATCTGATATCTTATCCAATATGACATAAGGTTCTTGTTCCCAAGGCCTATTAAGTTAAGGGGTTCTTCCAGTTTTTACTGCAGGGTTGAACAACATAACTTTGTCCCCAACTTTTATTTCTTTTCCTGTTACTTTCTTGTCATAATAGTCTTTTTGACGCTTTTGTGACGTTTTAATATTCTCTCTAACAGTTTGGAATGCTGTTTGAAGTTTGTGGCACAACGATATAACA
>MJUU01009272.1:31708-54714 GCA_002080025.1 Modiolus philippinarum
AATATCCATCCGATATGCATAAGGTACCACAAACTGACGTCTAACTCCATTTCCATCCTCAAAACGTCTATAAAGAATGTTATTTCTAATCTCCAAAGTATTCCATTGGCCAATTAATCGTTTAACTGTCGTAGAATATCCTTCTTCCGTTGTCGGTTTCTCGTCCATGTTTCTTTTCATATCGCAAACCGAACTCAGATCAACATCCTCTGATTGTATCAATTTCCAATCTAATCTATCATCCTCACGAATAGCCTAACAAAACTCACTATCACTTCCTATGTCCTGTAACGTGTCCTCATTTATGTGATCTATAGGTCGTCTAGACAAACTGTCTGCATTACTGTGCTTAGATCCTTGTCGATGGATTATATCCATTTCAAATTCCGAAAGATACGTTTGCCACCTAGCAATCTGATCTTCAGGCTCCTTAAAACTCCATAGCCACGATAAGGCCTTATGATCGGTTCGGACTTTAAAACTCTTTCCTAGTAAGTAGTGTCTAAATTTTTTTCACAAAATAGACCAGTGCAAAGTAACTCCTTCTTGGTAACACAATAGTTTTCTTCTGATTGTGTGAGGCTTTGGCTACCATAGCATATAACTCTTTCACAATTGTCTTGTTCTTTAGAGAGCACTGCTCCAATGCTATTTCCGCTAGCGTCCGTATCTAAGATAAATGTTCCCTCCCTTGATGGATATGCTAATATCGGTGAGCTAGTCAGAGACTCCTTCAATGTGTCAAAGACATCAATACATTCTTTCGACCATTTAAATGGTTCATCCTTCTGGCATAGCTTATTAAGTGGAGCCATAAGAAGTGAAAATCCCTCAATAAAACGTCTATAGGAACTCGCAAGACCAATGAATGTTTTAAGTTCTCTTGCGTTTGACGGTGGAGGCCAGGATCTAATCATTTCTATTTTCTCAGGATCTGTAGAAATCCATTTGTCCGTAATAATATGTCCCAAACATTTTACCTGTCGACATCCAAAGTGGCACTTGCTAGGTTTCAGTTTAAGACCATTTTCTAAATCGTGGAAGCACTAGTCTTAATCGGTCAATGTGATCATCAAAAGTCGAACTAAATATGACCACATCATCTAAATAGATTAGACAAATGTCAAATTGTAGGCCCTTAAGCACACTCTCCATTAAACGTTGAAACAAACTAGGTGCACCCGTCAGCCGAAACGGCATTACGTTGAATTCGAATAAGCCGTAAGGCGTCGAAAAAGCTGTTTTCTCTTTGTCTTCTTCTTTGACCTCCACCTGCCAGTATCCATTCGCCATGTCGACACAAGAAAAGAATTAAGCACCAGATAATGTATCCAACGTCTCGTCTATACGAGGAATAGGATATGCATCCTTTTTCGTTATCTCGTTAACTCGTCTGAAGTCCACACAAAACCTAGTGCTATTGTCCTTCTCTTCACAAGAAATATTGGAGAAGCCCAGGGGCTACACGACGGTCTTATCACCTCCCGTTGTAACATATCATCCACCAAGGCTTTAACTTCATGCTTCATACTAAATGGAATCCTTCTCGAATTTTGCTTTATCGGCGTTTCAACCCCTTTATTAATACCATGTTGTACCAAGTCTGTTCTACCCATATCTGAAGGTGATTTCGAAAACACATCGTCAAATTCAATCAACAATTCCTGAAGTTTTTACTTGTCTTCCTTTTGTAGATTTTCATCTATATTGAATGGATAAGTTGGAGCTGCTAGCTGCTGCTCAAAATTTTCATCCTTCAATTTTGTACTTGAATTTTCAAATGCATTGTCAGGAGCTGCCAACTGCTGCTGCCAACTGCTGCTCCAGGACGTTGCATTGCACTTTATGGTCCTCTCCAGGACCTGCAATCTGCTGCTCCAAGGACAGACTAGACCGGTTCTCCTTCACAGGCAAGAGGTATCCAAGAGTAGTGTTATGTACATTGTTACACCTTCTGTTGACACATTCATCACCCTGATTATACAAGTATTTTTTTCCTTCTGTCAATGTATGAGCGGCACATATTTTATCGTGATTTTCAAATTTCTGTTTTGGTTCAAATAAGAACGTGCCCGTCCTTTGAAACCCGCGTTCCCTTTTGTTCACCTTACCTACAATCAACATTTCGTTTCCTGGAAGAACACAAACGGTTTCTTTTAGACTTACTCTACAAACGGTGGCTTTTTCAGTCAAATATTTAATATCACATTCATTGCTATCTACTGATATTGTCATTTTGTCAAAATCGATCTTAGCATGATGTGCCTTCAGAAAGTCAGTACCGAGTAAGCACTGATGCGCAAGATCTTTTGCAATAAGTACTTATTGTCTACAATTGACCTCTCTTATTGATATTGTCAGTTCAATTCTTCCATGAATCTCAATAATTTCGCTGTTAGCTGAAACGACTGTTGACGTACAGGGTGTCACTATTAGTTTACCTCTACTTTTGTTTTCAATATCTTTGAATAAATTATGATGAATTATAGTAAATACTGATCCAGTATCTATCAACATTTCAACTGCGACCATCTCAGCATAGCCTTTACATATCATCGATAACCCAGCACTAGAACATGGAAAAATGTTTTGTGGGTCTTCTTTACCAGCCGATGTCCGACCCTCGACCCCGGCTTTTACTTGTTTCCCTGGTCCGGTTGTTTAACTCCAGGACAGTCATTTCTGATATGTCCTTGCTGGCCACAGTTCCAGCATCCTCTATTTCTAGGACAGTTTCGCTTTAATTGCTGGTCACTTCCACAAAGATAACACTTATAGTTATTTTCAAAACCCCCTCTTCCTCTTCCCTGGCCTGCAAAAAAGGCTTACGCATCTTCCTAGCCTCTTCCCGGTATATTGAGAGCATTTCACTCATCATTGACATGAGTGACATCTCTTGTGAAGAGGCACTGCATGCTTTCGCCTTTTTACTTTCCTCTTTTGCATTTGAAAGCGTACTTTTCTTGTCTGTTCGCACGTCTATTTCAACTGTCTCCCAATCAATCGCCATTCTTATTGCGTCATCTTGTGATTCTGGCATATCATGCCGAAGTTTAAGTGTCATGTTGACATCACTATGGGAACGAACAAATTGGTCTCTTGCCAATTCATCACGTAATCCAGCTTCCATTGTTGGGTAGGCTTTTCGTGCTAATGTCCGTATTTTATTTCCCAACTTTATTGGAGATTCGCCAGGGTGTTGTCTAGACGCCAAAAATTTCGTCTTGTAAAATTGAGGTTGCTTCGTCGTCTTAAATCTCTTTTCTAATGTGCCACATAGAGTATCCTAATCGATTTTTGCTGCGTCGTCTAGATCTTTAAATATTCTGTGAGCTGTGTCCTTCAGTCGCACACTCATAAACTTGCATTTGGTTAGATTGTCCGATCCATTTATCTCAACACAACTTTTGAAGTGGTCCAACCAATCCTGCCAGTCCTCATCCACGTCATCCCGGTATATATCTGGCATTATTATTGGCTTGGCAAATCCAGCTGCAGCTACAGGCCCTTCGTCATTAGCCATGTTTAAATGTTCTAATTATTGCATTCAAAGCAAATCAAAATTGAGCCTATACGGCTACTGTTATTTTTGTCGACTTTACATAATATTGTCGAATCAACTTCACTTCATCAGTGCTGCATTTTATCAGCTGTTTGTGCCATTTTCTTTTCAGAGTTGATGTAGGATGAAGACCATCATATAACTCTGTAAAACTATTTTGAATTACTGTCCTTGTTCCGGATCTATTCCTTCTAATACTCGTCTTTGAAACGGTATTATGCCACGATATTGTGTAGCAGTCTCTCTGTACACCTGATTGCTTTCTGGAGTTTTTAAGTTTTAGTCGTGTATTCAACAAGCGAAGCTCTTTATCTAATTTGTCCTGATCAGCCTTCAAGTCTTCTGATGAAACAGTCTTAGTTTCCCTGTCGCTTCCTGATTGTCGTCTTTCGGGTCTCGATTTAGATTTTTTTCGTTGACTATCGTCCCTTGATTTCTTAGCACGATGTTCACTGTATTTCTGGAATGATAACGTAGGTACTATAACAAAACCAACAACAGCCTCTGGCAGCTGAGCTTTTATTTTCTCCTTAAATGCCTTAAGTTTGTCAAACACGTTACTATTGGACACATCGTCTTTAATTCTCAATATTTTCCCATTTTTGTAATGTTCAAATTGGGTGAACTCATTTATTCCACAGGTAATTTTCACTACTACACTTCTGTCCTTGCCTCTGTATTCACGCACAATCGCTATAATTTTCTCTTCAATGTCTTTCACAACCGCACCTCTTTCAATAACATAACGAAAGCGAAAGTCTTTGTATTTCAATTTTTCAAAACCAACAAGTGTAGAGTCTCCAACCAAGATCAAGACTGGCTTCTTAGTTGACATGTATTATTTCTCAAAAGTTTCAAAAATATTTGAAGAACGTTCCGGTGCTTTGTTGAAAGTATAAATACAATCCGGTAGATAGACATACCAATATAACAGAAACAATTGTCATTCAATCCCACCGCTGTCCACCAATGTAAAGCCGTAAACTTTGTGGAATGGTTTAAAAAATATAACTTCCTTGTTAAACAACCCAATACTAGTATATATATAGTTCAAATACTGACAATTGAGTCTAAATACAATCCAAACAATTACTCCCGAACTTTCCAATTCACAGCGATCCAACCAACAACCAAAACAACAAAAAACGATTAAGTTTAGCCTTTCACATTTTCAAGACAATCTACAGAACTCGCAGAACTTGCAATTACAGTATTTGGCTTTTACAAAAAATATTTTTATGTGGCAGGTATTCCTGTTAGAAGAGTAGGATGTGCCCCATACCCAAAAGATTGTGACTCGCACTGTGTAGGAATTGCGGCTGATGGATGTGTTATATGCCAATGTCCGTCATCAAACACAGGTTGTACTTTTGATAATTGAAATTATTGTATATGAATCAAATAGAGGAAAAATGGTCTATTACAATGCTAACATCGTTGAACACTATCAATGTCTCCTCATACCAGTCAACGGTGAGGTTCGAACATTGAAAACCGCGTTTGCTTATCTATTTATTTTCAAAACCATGACAGCGAAGATGTTTGTGTTGTGTCCTATCCATTGAAAAATTAAGATTTTAAAAAATTTTCTAAATCTTTACATAAATGGAATTTACCTTCCTGTTTTTCCCGATTGGTGTCGCTGAGTTGCACTATCAGGTAGTTCGCAGAAAAACTGGCATTTCACTCATGTTCAAAAATTTTCCTTGTGTGTGAAATTTCCCGGTATTATGACGTCAGACAATAAAACTTGATAGTGCAGTGGTGATACCAGACTAGGCAAAGTGCGGAAGGCTTACCTCGGATCTTTAACAATGCCAATATGAAAAACATTACGCAATTATTCCAAATGTAATTGTAACGTTCCTTTTAATTGGCCAACGTCATGAATAGCAAACAGAAATATTTTTCGATATTTCTGTTTGCCCATTAATTTGTTCCGTGGAAATATAATGCAGCAAATAAAGACGTCATTAACATGGATCACTCAGTTTTTAACGTACAAAGTATGTATGTATAAACTCCGACAGCTCACTCACAAACTTTACATAAAGTCCTTCGGACATTATTCAGTTTCTGAGTGAGCTGCCAGATAATTTCCTAAAAATAAGTGTTTAATCCTATAATAATACTGTAGTATCAACTGTTACAATTATGGTGTTTGAAAGCAATTTACTTTATGTACATGTAGTTGATGTCACTGAATTTTGGGGTTTGCTTAAGTGTAGTAAATACAGTTTCGATTTTGTTTTACATACACAGCCAATACTACCAATATATTTGGAAACAATCAACAGCTTGTATACGCATGTCCAAGTTTTCCAAGGGACTGTAAAAACGCAGGTATAAATCCTCAAACAGGATGCATTGTATGTAATAATGGTATGTATGTCTTGGATATGTGTATAGAAATGAACTACCAAAAATGTGATCAATGCTCTAAAATACATACCCCCCATCTCCATTTGATTCCAGAAGTACAAAAACAATCAAGTCAAATAATTTTTTTAAATAGCTGGGCACAGTGGCAATATGCACCGAACATTCTGTGAAAGTTTCATTCAATTTCACCAAGTGGTCTAGGAGGAGTTGTCGCCACAAAGTAAGTACTCAATGTCGGAAGGAATAACGAACAGACGGTTGAACGGACAGACGGACGGACGAACAGACGAACTCAGCTAATAATGTGAACCCTTTAAAATGAATTTTGAATGTGAAGTTTATTGACTAATTTTTGCTGGACATTGTATTAATCTGGTAAACAAAAGTTAAACAAAAACAGGATGATTTTGCAAACGAATACCGAAGCAAAACAAAAACCAAACAAACAAAAAAACGGAGGGTTAATCTTACTTCAAATTCACGGCAATACATATTAATCACAATAAAGTCAACCTTACAAAGACAAAACAAATAAACAAAATTAAAGCGCTAGAATTATCAACCCCAACATTAACTTGAGGTATCATCATGTGCCCATCCGGAAGGGTAAGCATGCTCTCCACGCGTTGTACCCATTACACTACCAATGATAAGTATGGTCATAGTTGGTGTTTGTCAGTTCAATAATAAACTCAGGATGTTCTCAAGGATGTCTGTTTTAATTTTTGAAAAATAACATTGCAACGAACTGTCAAAATCATGATTTCGACCGAAAACTTCTAAAGTAAGAATTGCATCAGTGATTCAATATAGCATTGGTGTATGAATTTGAAACAGCCATTTCACTCTGTTGTTTACGTTGATGTACAAACCACAGGCATAACAATGGCGAATGAGTTATGAAATTTAGACGTCACATGCCGGAGGTGTCGGAATATTACTGCTAAAAACGGAAAGTTCACTGTTAGAAAGTCGAACTCCTCACGCTTTTTTACAGTTTTGTTTTCAAATGTCCAGAGTTATCAAAATATATAATTATAAGTATAGGTATGATGTTGATGATTGTGTATCAGTGGTCTCTTTAATTTCGAGTTCATTTTGGGTATAAAATTGTATTCGTATTCTTGCGGCCTGTTCAATGAAAGAACATCATCTATATCATGAAACAGGTCCCAGGTGTATTGACCTGGTTTCATTTCGTTTCAAATATGTACTGAATTTCGAAAGTTTTTAGAAATATAGCTTTAGGCTCTTTATATATTTCAGTTATTGTGTACTTGTTCTTCAGAGAATCTTTCATATTGATTCACTATCATACTTTCACATTTTGGCAATTTCTTATTTTTTTTTTGTAAGTCCTAATATCATTCTGACAACTGGTTTATTTTCTACATCTCATTATGCTTCTTACAGTCGACTCAACGAGTGCCCTGTACTAGTTGTTTTAATGTTTTGATTGTCTTCTGTTTGGTCCCTTGGTAAGGTAACGGATGCCAGCGATTGTAAGCATACGTTACTAGTTGGTTTTATGTTCGTTGGCGATCCCGAATCTATAGGCGTAAAATAACATGGGTGTAGTGTTGCACGACATTAAGCAATGAAAGCTCGAATCGTGTTAGGGGCCCTCTTTAACTTATCATGAGGTATGATCAGGGCTCATTATTGAAGGCCTTATGGTGACAAAATGAAGAACAGATTTGCTTTTTATTAGCATGTATTTGTAGAAATTTTGTATCATGTGCATTTAGTCCACATCTTTTCATTGCTTATTGAGGATTATCTACATTTGGGCTATTAAACGAGATACTTAAATATTAGAAAAAAGTGCTGCATTGAATAAAGTAGTTGAAGTTAAAAATAAAGAACATTAAAAAATGTCGGTCCAAATTTTCGACTGATCAGTCTTTTGCGAGATCATGGTTGATTGAAAATGAATTAAAATTTCAACTGCTACTTGCATAGGAATTTATCTAAAGGTGGTGGTTTGTTCGGACTCCTATGAGCTTTTAAGAGATAGACAAGGTTCCATTTTCAGTTCAATTGAGGAGGAGTTATGTAATGCATGCTAGTGAAAGCTAGGTCCAAATGCTTTACCAGACTCGAGTTCCACTTGAGGGGTTGTAGTAAATAGTGTGTGTTGCATCCGTAAAAAACCATTTCCGTGGTAAGACGGCCGAGTCAAGACGACCCGATTTGCAATCTTTTTTGCTCGGTAAATGAAAATGTATATGGTTCAACAACATTTAGCAAGACGAAACATTACAAATACAACATCATTACGATGGAATGTATATATAATCGCGAGGGATCTTTATTGTGTGTATGAAAAGCGTCTTGACATTTAGAAAAGATTATTTAATGAAATATTGTAAAAATCATGGGTAGCTCTTTTACACGGGTAAGATATATTTTTATTCTGACTCAGTTTGTTTCACTGCGTTTCATTTGTTACCTTAACATTATTGAAAGATATGATGTGTCAGTGTTCCAAATGAAAGCGGGCATTTTCAGCTACATTCACGTCTTCTGGGATTTATCTATACCGATTTTTACTTTTTCCGATATTGTCGTTAACAGAGCAGGGCATGCTTACCCTTCCGGAGCACCTGATGTCACTCTTATTTTCATAGGAATTCACGCTGCGAGTTCCTGGGTTTGAATTTGTGCTTTCATTTCTGTGCTTTGTAGCTGTCTAACGTCATTGTTTTCTGTGTCTAACGTCATTGTTTTCTGTGTTGTTGTTTCGGTCATGTCTTTGTACTTCAATTTTTGTAAATACCAATCCTTTTTTCTTTCGATATACTACTGCCGTTGTTTCGAGAACAGAGGAAATAACTAAGGTTAGTGAAAAGCGACCCAATCTGTGATCTGCTCTCGTGAAATGATTTATGAAATCACACATTTAAGATGTATATACTAGTATATCTATGAATGATATATTTGATTCTATCTTGTGTTTATGAAAGGTACTACATCCAAACAGTCATCATTAACGAGTGGGACAGGAAGTGGAGTTAGTGTTGGGAGTGTTCAAACGGGTAAGTTAAATGTGATATTTCGAACAAACATCAGTTTTGTCACATTTCAAGCATGAGCAACATACATGAATATCTAGTTCATAAAGAAGTTTGGACTTCGGATGGCGTTTGAATTCGCTATTCAGTTTGTGTTCATAAGTGATATTAATCAGTTCAAGATGCTCTCGTGTACGCAGTGCTCTCCTTGTGTTCGATTAATGATTATGCGTCCTTTCGGTTTTCGTTGCATCATATTTCGTGCGATATCAAATGTTTATTGCCTACAAGCAGAAAATATTATTATTCAGCAGTAGGAAGTGAAATTTGCTAAAAGCGGTTATATCATCACAGCGTACCAGAAGATATTGCGGGGGGAAGCATATATATATATATATGCTTAGGGCGGAGTTTTGGACAATTTTTGCATGGATGTCTGGAGAAAAGGTAAGTTTGCACATTATTCAAACGCAATAATGTAATAATGCTTTATACCATGGAACCCAGCAATGAATACGATGGTCAACAAAATAAAGATCCACACACTATAGTTTCTTCCAGCACTTCGACATAATTCCAAACTTTCAGGTGAAAAACGATATTTTCTAAAATTTTACCTTTCCAACATGTATATGAATGGTTTTACTTGTTCATATATAAACAATAATGTAATTTCACCAAGACTTTGTCACTCAAAAATATGTGTTATCAGCGATGCTCGAATATTTTACATTTTTTGTATGTGTGTGTGACCGGGGGGGATCGTATATCTTAGCAGGGGGAAAGCAGTGGTTATAGATTTTGCTTTCTTCCTAGCAATAATATGTTTTCGTGACATATTTTGCTGTGTTTTCGATGCTAAAACCCTTTTTTCAAACGTGTATTTACTTTATTTGTCGCTTGTGGCAAATTATTACCCGATAATTTCGTAAGAGGTATAACATAAAAAATCTAAGTCGTGTATAAAAGTTGTACGTAAAATACACATTCAGTCACTGGTGTCTTTCTTGTAGACTGCATCGTGTTTTTGCTCTCATCCAGGTGCATTCTCTCAAACAGTAAAGCAAAATATATAAATGTGCTTTCCCCCGCAAAGATATATGACTTACCCGCGGTCACACATACATAAAAGTGTGAAATATTCGAGCAACGCTGATATAACATATTTTTGGGAGAAAAAGTATTGGTGGAATTACATTTTTAATTATCGTTTTTCACCTGAAAGTTTGAAATTATGTCGAAGTGTTCGAAGAAACTATAGTGTGTGGATCTTTACTCTGTTGACCATCGTGTAGCCTATTCATTGTTGGGTTCCGTGGTATGTAGAATTATTACATTATTGCGTTTGAATAATGTGCAAACCTACCTTTTCTCCAGACAACTATGTAAAAATTGTCAAAAACTCACCCCCTAAGCATATATGCTTCCCCCCGCAATATCTGCTGGCTGGTACGCTGTGATCATAGTCATTACTGGTAAAGTTCTCTCAAACTGCTGTTTTTGGTCAAGCCCTCTAAATGAAACCGTAATTTATCGTTAGCTGTGTAAATTCAAACCAAGTATAACAATAACACAACTTTAACCAGAATTGCTATGGGTACAGATTATTGCTTTTTTACAAGTAAAGATACTCCCCAGAGTTAAAGATATTCTTTCTATTAATCAAATGTGATGAGACGATGTGTTAATCTCTCTTTTTATGTTATCAGGAACTGGCTGTCCAGCTTTCCCGAAATCATGCCCAATGTCCTGTGTAGCTATAGACAACATGGGGTGTGTTTTATGTAAATGTAGCAGTGTAGGTAAGCCAAGGGATAATATTAAATTACTTTCTTATTTATGTGTAACTGTTTTCAACACAGTGAGGATCCTCACACAATATAGCGAGTGCTAAATGGCCCAAAAAGGAAAAAAAATAAATGGAAACAAATCACATCCAAAAACCCGAATACCAAGATACTAAAATTATATAGGATGACAAGGACAAGCCTATGACCATCATATTCCTGACTTGGGGCTCGCGCAAAAATTGCGATGGGGAAAAATTCGTTTTCTTGGATCAACCTCCTCCCCTGTGTGTTGTGAATGGCTAAAAAATAAATACACGAAAAGACTCACAGTAAAAAATCAAACTAGGAAACTCACAGTAAAAATCAAACTAGAAAAAAGCCCAACTTATCAATACGAGTATATTTACAATGAAGTAAATAAAACATGAAGACAATATACACGGATACTGTCTCCTGATAAATACTGACAGCCAGCTAAGGATATGATTTCCGTAGACAATGATATAAGGTCTTCTTACAAATGAAACTTCAATTGAAAAACTTCTAAATAGATTTCGTATAACAACATCATCAATTATGAAAGAAGAACATGATTTTTATGCAATGCCAAATACTTCAAATAGGAAAAATTGTTTTCAGTTACGATGTTAAGCATTATGAAGCCGATCAATGTGTTTGACAATAAAAACCAGAAGTAAAGATGTAACAACAATGCTGTATTTATATCCTCTATGAATAAGTTTGTTCAACGGATCAAACAGCTTAGAAGGACAATATTTGAATGGGCTTTGTAAATGTATTTCCATAGACGTTTGGATGTGAAACGCCCTGTTACATAAGAACCAATTCTTTTTAATAAATCTACAGTAAAATTTAGAAAATGTCTATATCAATTTATGATATCTAAACCCTTGATGCAAAAGTTTTTTTTTCAGTTAGACAAAGATTTCAGTCGTTGAAGTCAGAAATATCACCACATACTCCTGCAAATTGAACGAGTTGTGAAAGTAAGTGAGAACCGAACCGTCAGTCAAAAGAACGAACAATCCATGGACAGTGGCAAAATCAGACACACTAAGAAACAAGGACACCACTGCAGTACGGGAAATGTAGACCCCGTAAGAAAGCGCAAATGGAACATCGCCGTTGAGATGTAGAAAATTAACTATAGGAAAGGAGAAAGGCATCCCTTTTATCATAAACTTTAGTATTTAGCCTTTCTTAATTTATTAATATATTAAGATCAATCAAAGAATCATGATCGCTTCTGCTATTGGATTTATTTGAAGTGAGTTCGGCAGGATAAATTTCGTTTGTAAATTAAGAAATTTCAGGATTATTAAGGCCAAAATATCATCCAAATATATATATGCATTGTTGAAAAGATCCACTAAATGCTGTTTAGAAGGATCTTCTTGAATTGTGACTCGTAGCAATAAACAAATAAATCTGCTATTAGAGATGCACAAATGGTACCCGTAGGACTACCTATATTTTGCCGTAAACTGTATCACCGAAAGAATATTATCAAGCAGAAAAATGTAATGCTTCTATCATATCCTGACAAATCCATTTGGTATGTTTGTTTTGTATGTCGTCACTGAAAAACGATTTAAAGGTATTGCATCAAATGTAAATATGTACATGCTAGTTAGCTAGGCTATGGAATAGCCTAGCTATATAGATAGTTCTTGGGGGAAAGTGAGGAGTACGCTTGCGTAGTGAGGAGAACGCATGCGGAGAAGACTATTGACCAATAGGAATTTCAGATTCCCGAAAATCAAAATGGCGCCCAGTTTCGTCCTGATAAAACGGGGCGGGGTTTATTTTTTTTCTGTTTCCTTGTGGAAGTTGAAAAGTATTATAAACATTTACTATAGGTGGTACAGGGAACAGGTTTGTAGAGGATGATGGGATTGGTATTGCAATATCGCTTAGCCAGATTTAAAATATAGATATGATAAAAAGAACAGTAATGTATAAATTTAAAACCAGAAGTTAAAAATAAAGATGGGATGTTGTGCAATAATCAATAATATACAAATACTATAAAAGACTTTTCAATTGTGTTAAACAAAGCGTGATTGTAGTTTGTGGAGATACTTAGGCCCGGGTACTTAGGCAATGGAGAACGAAAGGTGGAAAGAGATAGAATTGCGTTTTTTGCGGAAGAATAAAGAGCTACCCTAGGAGAATGCAAAACAAAAAACAAAACAAAAAAAACCCAAAAAACAAAAGCACGAAACTACTTTGAGTTGCTGTTGGCAAAAAAATTAGAGGTTTGATCGAATCAGTTACTGTTTTATCACATGTGCAGATCAATAGAACAATAACAATAATTACAAAAAAGTACCGAGAAAGGCTCACTTCAAGTATTGATTTGAGTATACAAATACATCATGAGCCACCACGCCCTTGTCAATCAAACACGCAATTTTCTATCCAAGGCTATTCCATAGCCTAGGGTATCGTTTTTATTTCATAAAAACCATTATTCGATTTATATGATCCCCTTATGTTTATAAAGTCCCCTCGTGTTTTCTAGTTAGTTAAAGGATCATTTGATCAAATAAGAAAATTTCTGTTTGATAAGTGCATGTGGTTTGTAGTATAACGCTCAGAAAAATCACATCTATCGACGGAGATATATGCTTTGATAATCAACAGATCGAAGTCTTTCCAAAACTTCTACCGAATTTTTAACATTCCAAAAGTACTTAATTCCACTGTTTTCATAACATTTGTTTATGTCAATAAGTAGACCATTTCATGTCTTTTTCACATATTATGTTAATTGTCTTAAAAATATCTTGATCTGATCGCCACCGATGAGACATAAGTTGTCGAAATGGCTTCCTACAGAACTTAAAATGACAGTAACTTACCACTGGACCGATGGTTGTTACTAAAAAGATATACATATACACAATAAATAATACACAATAGTTGCTAAAAAGATAAAATTATCACGATATAGACTGCCCTTGGAATATATAGATTGACGCATCGATAATACCCTCACCTATTAGTGGGGCATTATCCATGTGTCAGAGTAGTGCTATCCCTTGTTAAGCCTATATGTCGTAATAATTCTTTATTACGACATATTAGCATTCTTTATTAATAATAAAGTACCGAAGTTACTGTGAATTTAGTTTCTTACATTTCTACAACTTATGTCTCTTCAGTGCCGATCTATATAATTACCTACCGTTTTTAAAATATGTAAATAATAAATAGGCCTTATCCCGAAAAAAGTCTTGGCGATGAATGACATATAGGGACGGATTTAAGTGGTTATCAGTCGTATTTGATAACCAGAGAAAGACACATGGGGACATTAGGGAGATGTTTTATTAAAAAAGCAGAAAGTGTTTGCATGTAAAGATTAAATGTTGTCTTTGAAATATTTTTTTTCCATTTCTATCCCAGAACTTATCATTTTACAAGCTCTCGATAGATAAAGAAATTTTGATATCCACCTATTTTCAACTGTAGTTCTTTATTTTCTCCAGGTTCAAAAAATGAAACAGGAAGTGGAAAGAATCAGCTTGTCAACGGCCCAGGATGTCAACAATTTGATGAAAATTCTTGCCAGAAAGATTGCATTAAGCAAGATAGTGACAATTGCCTAAAATGTGATTGCCAAGGTAACTTATTTGTAAAACTTATGTAAAACCTTTAATATAGGTCTTTCGAGTATGTTGTTCCACATCGAGAAAGTTCTATTATTGCACAAAAATTAAAGCCATTCCTCTCACGATGTGGTACTTTTAGTAAAGGAGCGAGAAAGTGTAATCTTTAGAACTATTTTCGTCAAGCATTTTCGACAGTGTGTTACCAGCGGACTAGGCTCCTTGAGCTAGCCGGCAGTTTAGCGGCAAGCACTCTTTGACCCATCTTTCAAAATTACGTATTGTCCCCCCATTTTCCTTTTCTAGATTGTGGTCATGGAGTTAGTAGTCTACCTGTATGGGTTTATTCGTATGTTTATTCTACGATAGGGAAACGGGACAGAGAAAGGGGAGGTTTGGGTACCCATAAACTGGTTTAACCCTACCGCTGGCTTTTGCTAGTGCCGGTACCAAGTCCGGCTGTCCCGAGTTCCTATCGTTGTTTATGTTTGTCTTTTGTATTTTTATTGTGGGATTTTTCTTGTGCAGTTCCTATTTACTTTCTGACATGTGGCTATGTTTTTCGGCCATTGTAGGTGTTTCCTGTTATCTTTTTTATTCCATGTTGAACAAAAGTTTGGTTAGTTTGCTTTCTTTGCTGGCTCAGGCATTTAAACTAAAATTGACAGTTTCCATACAATAGATGGGTGGAGACTATTTTATTTACAGTATTCTATAAGACTTGATTGGTCCAAACAAATCTATTGACAGAAATCTTAATTATCTGTAACATGACCCTGAGTAGATTTCACCCAGCATCAGCAAATACTAAAAAATCAGAACAGAGATCACATAATCCAATAACAGATAAAAATATTTTAGCATCTGAAAGAAAAATACATTTTCGTAAAATTTATGACAAAAAATAAAAAGAAATTGGAATTTTTCAATTGGAAAATATAAAAATATAGTTTTTGAAATATTTAAATGATATCATACCCATGAGGACCCTCTAACCTATTTAGAGACAATAATATCCAACCTTGTGAAATATATTCAACATACTAATCAAGTCTTAGAATACTGTAAATAAAATAGTCTCCACCCATCTATTGTATGGAAACTGTCAATCTTAGTTTAAACGCCTGAGCAAGCAAAACAAGCAAACTAACCAAATTTTTGTTCAACATGCTTGTTGAAAATTGCTCTATGTAGCACTCCAGAATTACTTTTTGTCAGTTGAATTATTGTCAACAGTTGGCGCACTTCTATCAATAGTATGTTTTGAAGCTGTGTCAGCATTTTGTACTCAGTGACGGCAAGAAAAAGGCATTTTAAGGGTATATTGGGATATGGGATATTTGCCACTTTTGTAAATGGGATATGGGATATTTGAGACAATAAGTACTGGGATATGGGATATTTTGTCTATGGAAAACGGGATATTTCAATAATTAATGGGATATCTTCAATTTTCAAAGGGATATTTTCGTTCAGACTTACTGGGATATGGGATATTGAGACCCCCCCCCCTAAACAAGCCTCAAGAAAGCACTCCTGTCCAACTATACCGATACTGGGATATTCATCTCCTAGAAGAACCTCCTATCTAGAAAGTTTCTTATACTTTCTTCTGCTAATAAATAAGTTGTTGAAGTGACCTCTCAATCTCAATCAGTATTAGTTCTTTAATGAAACAAGCAGTTTTTGTATCATACAAAAGGGACATTGTGGGCACAAAAAGGACCATGTTAGAACAAACATAGTCATCATTCGTATACCAAGTTACAGGTATTGTAGTGTTTATACCAAATTAATATTTTTATAATCTTAGATGCCGCAGCTTGAGCTTATAAGTTTGGAATCACCAAATTCATTTCTTTAACGTTTTCAGCTAAAATTTGGAATTTTTAAACCTACCTGGACAATTTAAAGTTTAACGTTCCCAAGACAATAAATGTCGTGATAGGTACATAGCTTTTCTACATTATATCAAATATTCATCATACATTTAAAGCTTTCTAAAAGATTTCCAGTGTGTCTTTGGGGAAGTCATCTTTAAATACGAACCACGACGTCATAAATTACGCATAAATAGTCATTGTGAAATTCCCTCCTTTAAGTGATGAAAATGTCCACCTGGTCAATTGACCTTTTTCTGAAGATAAACCTAATATATCAATGTTTAAACTGGTTTCTCATTCATCAAATTTCCTTGAATAGTTTTAAAGTTGAAAGAATATAAAGTCTATCTTAAGATTAAAAAGGTATACTTTCACACATGTTCCAAGTTCTGATTGGTTCAGTTGGTGGTTTGATATATAGATGAAGACAGAAATATGGTTTTTTTTACCTATAATTATATATTTTTTGGAACTTTATTTTGTTTTTCAGTATAGATCATTATAAGAGTTTCTGTTTATCTAAAAAAAATGTTGTTGTACAAACCTAAGATCACAATTTCATTATTTAGGTTTGTCAGGAAATGTCATACCAAACCAAGGAGGACAAATGTCTGCTGGAGGATGTCCACCTTTTGATTTATCAGGATGTAATATAGACTGTGTGGAAATGGATGCACGAGGGTGTTTAAGTTGTAACTGTAATTCTTCTAGTACAGGTATGTAGTAAAATCAAACAAATTCAACGAAAAAAGCGAGACTACGGAACCGCCGCATACGTATTTCGGTCGATATAAATCAGTAATTTGTTGTCTGTTGAATGTGTTGTGATTACAAAGTGTCTTTTATGGAAGGTTCATGCATGTAAGTAAAGAATTTGGAAAAAATCACAGAATACTCTGTATCCTGTCGGTGATTAGAGTCTCGTTTATTGGTTTATCAATCCTTGCATAAAGAAGACGTGTTTCCGCTTTGTGCTTGAATTTGTCTTAGTGTTTAGTATGACTTTTAAGTTTTCAAAAGTGCAAAGAGGTTGACATTTTTTTGTCCTGTTTTTGTTCTGTTTTTGTTTTGTTTTTAGCTCACCTGGCTATGCCAGGGTGAGCTATTGCCATCACTTAACGTCCGTTGTTTGTTTGTTTTTTTTGTTATGAGACAGTTGTAGTTTTTGGTTACTTCCTGCTTAATCAGTAAAATTAATTTTGGTTAAATTTCTAACATTTGTATGTCTATATCTGGTTATTTTTCTTCATTGGTCAGAAATTGATAAAAAAAACATTCCCGTTAAAGATGTTTTATCATTTTTGCTAACAGCTGGAGCATTTTGAACATTTTCTTAGCACAAGTTAGTTAATGAATATAGTGTACGTATTTTTATTATACTGTAGAGAAACCGGAAAGAGAAAGTTTAGGTTTGGGTACCGGTTTAACCATATCGCAAGCTGTGCCGCTAACAAGTCCGGCTATCCCGAGTTCCTATCGTTGTCTATGATTGTCTTTGTCCCCCGCCGCAGTGCAACGGTGTGACCTAGAAATGGTCTGCACCCGTCCGTCTGTCCATCTGTCACACTTTTGTGGACGCAACTCTCCAGAAACCACTGATCCGAATTCATTCAAATTTAAGAGGATTGTTAGACATCATTAGTACTAAATCATATAGCATCGCCATTTTGATTCGTCAAATTTTGTGAGAGTTATGGGACTTTGATTATTTCGACATTGTTATACAATGTCTAATCTGGACGCAAGTCATCAGAAACCGCTTGTCAGAAATCATTCTAATTTCACAGGATTGCTAGTCACCATTAGCACTAGATCATATCGCATCGCCATTTCGATTCGTAAAATATTGTGGGAGTTATGGGACTTTGATTATTTCCACATTGTTGTACAATGGCAAATCTTGTGGACGCAACTCCTCAGAAACCACTAGTCAGAATTCCTTCAAATCTTCCAAGATTGTTAGTCATTATATGTCCTAGATCATAGCGATATTTTTGACCAATATCTGACTGAAACTTTTTGGATAATAAACATTTAATATGTTTGAAATTAAAAGCAGGATATTAAGCATAAAATATCATGTTTTGGTATTTTTTAATTACAAAAAAGCAAAAAGTTTTAATGCTCAAATAGAAATGTCCCTTTTCTTATCAAAACATGTACTATACGACAAATTAGCTTAAATATTTGCATAAAAACACTTTTTTGGGGGTGTCTTTAACTAAAAAATTAGATGTGATGAGAAGTCATGATTCTAAAAAGGGAGATAATAAAACCAATGAAGGTAAGTAACTTATTCACTATTTCTTTTGCAAAGTTGTCAAAGCTTCACAGAATGATACAGTTCAAAGAATATCAGAATTAAAAATTCTAATTTTGGTAAATTTCATGAAACTGACTCTCAGAGACTTATTATTTTTGATGATTATACTTAGCAACGATATATCTTTCAGGGATGGTTGTTTTCTTTCCAAATATGATTTGATTTCAGCAATATGTATTGCTTAAATTATAAGTGGCACCCCTTCCCATTTTTTTTAGAATGGTGGTTTGAAATGGGTTGTAATGGATAGTGGAGCTTTTGGTTGCCACGGAAACCAAACCAGAAAACGGAAATTAAAGAAAAAAGTGTTCTGCTAGATATATTTTTACTATATTAACTTGTTTATAAGCCTGTACAATTTTTTTTTTCATAAGAGGGACTTTGAATTATTTGATTTCAGCAATATGTATTACTTAAATTTTAAGGGGAACCCTTCCCAATTTTTTTGGAAATATTGGTCTAAAATGGGTTGTAATGGATAGTGGAGCTTTAGGTTAAACAATGCAAACCAAAAAAGAAATTTGAAATTTTAGAAAAAGTATTCTCAGCAATATGTATTTACTACATTAAAAGGGGAACCCCTGCCCAAATTGTTTTTCTGTGGTAGTCTGATATGGGTTTTTAAGTTTCTTGTGCGGCGAGGGACATATGGCTGCGTGTAGCAATCTTGTGCTATTTTTTTTCTTGTGCAGAAATCTGAAATATTGTGGCATATGATTGTAGTTTTCAGCCATTGTGGGTGTTTCCTGTTATCTTTGCTACATTAATTAACCCTACAATGTTTTGCCCCTTCTTCATTCTAATGCCATTGTTACGATTTGCCACAAAGAACTTAGATTCTGATTTACTTCAAATTGCTTTGACGAATCGAAATGAACAGTTTTTTCTGTTTCGTATAGTAAATACCGGAAATTCAGGACCAGGAAGTGGATCTGGTTCCGGACAAGGTTCCGGTGGCTGTCCTCCATTTGATGTTTCAGCATGTGATATGAACTGTGTATCAATGGACTCAAGTGGTTGTTTAAGCTGTGTTTGTCCTAAAACAACAGGTAATGACTGCTCATATACAATGAAAATACCGGTACTCCACTAAAATTCATACTTGAATTTTCATGCTTTTATTGTTGAACAACAATAAAAGCGTTGTTCCTTTGCTTTTTTTTCAAAGTATTTTTGTAGAAACTTTGTCTCATGTGCATTTACTCCATAGCCTTTCCTTCATGCTACTGTAAAGGCTGACAAATTAATAATTGTACCACTTTTTAAGTTACTGAAAACGTGCCACTCATACTTTATGTGAAGCAGAAAAACAAAAACGTGTAAAGAGCAATCAAGTTAAATAAAATGAATTTGGGTTTGAATATTTTAATGGTAACATTTCCTATTACATTGGCTTCCCAATTTTTCTGAGAATAATATACTGGACCGGGTTGCATAAACATCAAGATATGTTAATTGATATGTCAATTGTCAATTTTCTTTATTTGACGTTTGTGCAACTCCTTCTTGAATACATATAATAACAACATTTGTATATGTAAGAACTCTTTCAACAAGGCTATAATGTGCTTTAAAGAATTCATAAAAGTAACAAATATATCATAAGTTAATTTACAGTAACTCCGGTATTTTGTTACTTTTTTCCACTGATCTGGTGGACTGTTAGCCCCTTTGGTTATTCACCAACCCAGTAGCCCTTTGCTTGCACAAAACCCGATTTTATTTCGAAACTTGCAATATCTAAATTTTAGAAAAATTTGTTTCAAACTAAGGACTATTTCCCTCTTGCAAAGCTCTGTCCTTATCTTATTTTGACTTTTTTATATTTAGATCTTACTAGTTATTTGTTTTTTATTGGTTTTTACACATATTTCGGTTTATGGACCTACATTTGTTTTATTTTGTCTGTACCAAAGAGATATAAGTTGTCGAATTACGCGTATGCAGAAACAAAATTTACAGTAATTGCGGTATTTTTTCATTTATATAATGTATTGTCCATTTTGAATTCACAGGACTTCCAGTTGGAACCACACCAAGTACAGGGAAAGAAACGATTGTGCAAGGAGCTGGTGGCTGTCCCTCATTTGATGTTTCAAAATGTAAGATCGATTGTGTATCAATGGATGCAATGGGTTGCTTAAGTTGCTCATGCAAAGAAACGTCAGGTATTTGTGATATTAAATGTTATCAGACAAAGGATTTATTTCTGAGTATTTGCAATTTCGAGTCAAACTTCAGACCAATCTGCATAGGATTTATTTTGTCTGCATGTGTGTAACTTGCAAATTTAAATCGTTTAAAATTCTAATATTACACATATTATTATTAAGGGAGTTCGAGCCTCAGTTTTTCAGAAGCATTCGATATCCTTGGGTTTTATCCATTCAAACAATGATAAATATTTTTGCACATGGATCATATTTTCTTAGTCATAGGTCACTTTAAAATGCATAAAATAGACAATGTATAAAATTTGATCAACTTCCAATTATATTTTCATATATTTTATGGAATATAAACTGCTAATAGAAATTCAAGGAAAACTCTAGAGAGATATGTTTCCCGCCAAAATTTTGATGTCTTATATCTCAAAATTCCTTACATGGATTTTCAAAATTTTTTGCTCATGTTGTTCTATTAGCAAAGTTCTTCAAATCAAAAGGTCAGACTTTAAATTCCAATTACAAAATTTCTGACACTCGTACTCCCTTAATCAGCATTTGTATCGAAAAAAAAGCCTTCAATCCAAATGGTTTTAATATAGAAAAGTTCATATCAGACTAATAAGCAGTGAACTTACTTCCCTTAATGAACAGTGCAATTCACTCATAGCTGTTATTCATTTATTGTAATATAAATATAATATTTGGTAATATCTAAACTTTGACATGAGTTATAATAAACTGTTATATATATAAATATCTCGACTTCAAATTTTCATAATTGATTGATATCTGTAATTCAAATCTCATTGAATCATTTCCTAGACACTGATCATTACTGTTCAGTTGCTCTAGATGAAGCATTTACTAGTATTACCTTTCCAGGATCCACGGTAGGAAATTATTCTGGTACTACTGGAGGCGGTTCGAAGGGTAGTCAGAATGCTGGAGGATGCTCACCATTTGACGTGTCAACCTGCGATTTAAGTTGTGTAGTGATGGATGCTAACGGTTGTCTCAGTTGTTCCTGCCCATTGCCTACAGGTGATACAATGTGTCATGAAAAGTTCGAATGGAATTGCATTGCAAAACCTGACACACAATGAATGCATTATAACTGCATCATTAAGTGTTTGCCAGTTTGATCTTTTTAAAGTCGATGAATACGTTGAGATATGTTTTCCATATAGGAAAAATGAAAGGATATGGAGTGAATGTACATGTGACAAAAACGCACACGATACATAGAAAACTCCAGTTTATCAAGGACAGGGCTTTAATTCCTGTCTACATCTTGTCTACATTAATCAACGTGTATTTAGAAACTTTTAACTTAAATATTAACAAGAAAACCTAACATTTAAATAATTATACCCCCGCTACATAGTAGTGGGGGTATACTGGTTTACCTACGTTCGTTCGTTCGTTTGTTCGTTCGTCCGTTCGTCCGTTCGTTCGTTCGCCTGTCCGTAACCACACTTTTCTCAGCAACTACTTTACAGAATGAAATCATATTTTGGCAAAAACTTTCTCATGATAGTCCGATGTGTATATACAGATTTCAAGGTTACCGCATAAGTACTTCCTGTTTGCCGAGACTTTATTGTTGTACAGCATATGGAATTTTTCGTCACAATTTTTTCTGAAACTGTAAGAGGGATTCAATTGTTATTATACCCCCGCTACATAGTAGTGGGGGTATACTGGTTTACCTCGTTCGTTCGTTCGTCTGTCCGTAACCACACTTTTCTCAGCAACTACTTTACAGAATGAAATCATATTTTGGCAAAAACTTTATCATGATGGTCTGATAAGTATACACAGATTTCAAGGTTACCGTATAAGTACTTCCTGTTTGCCGAGACTTTATTGTTTTTTTTTTATTGTTGTACAGCATATGGAATTTTTCGTCACAATTTTTTCTGAAACTGTAAGTGGGATTCAATTTTTGTTATGCACAGAGCTTCCTTATGGTCCAATCTATCGTGTAATCGAATTTCAAGGTTACGTCATAAGCACTCCTGTTTGCCGAGACGTCATTGTTTTTCATTGTTGTACAATATATGGAATTTTTCGTCAAAATTTTTTTCTGAAACTGTAAGTGGGATTCAATTGTTGATTTTGCACAGAGCTTCCTTATGGTCCAATCTATCGTGTATTCGGATTTCAAGGTTATACGGTAAGCACTTCCCGTTTGACGGGACGTCATTGTTTTTCATTGTTGTACAATATATGGAATTTTTCGTCACAAT
>MJUU01009272.1:68778-81027 GCA_002080025.1 Modiolus philippinarum
ATCCGGACGAGAAGAAAGAAAGAAGAATAATAATAATAAGAAACGCAACAAAAACAATAAGTCTCCCAAACGAAGAGAAGAAAGAAAGAATAATAATAATAATAAGAAACGCAACAAAAACAATAAGTCTCCCAAACTTCGTTTGGGAGACTTAATAATAAAAAACGGACAAAAAACAATATGTCGTCCCGACTACGTCTGGGGCGACATAATAAAAACTAGATTTGCAATTGCAAGCAATAGCTGATGTCACCCCTGGCAGCCAATTCGATGCTTCCATCTTGTTCGCAGCGTCAAAATCTACCTAGAAATCAATTTTCGTTGAATTCGGACAACGTTGAAATTTTGACGTAATTTGGCGGCCATCTTGGAAATGGCGGCCATTTTGAAAATTTTTTTCGTAGCCTGCACTCCGCGTTATGGTGATCTAACTACCTGCCAGGTTTCATTTGATTACATCAAACCGTTCTCTCAAAATAGTCCGGACAAGAAAGTGTGGAAGAACAATAATAATAATAACAAAGAATAATAAGAAAAAGAAGAAACAGAACAATAACAATATGTCGCCCCGGCTACGTCTGGGGCAACATAATAAGAATTGAGTAAAAACAATAAGTCTCCCCAAACTTCGTTTGGGAGACTTAATAATAATAAGAAACGCAACAAAAACAATAAGTCTCCCAACTTCGTTTGGGAGACTTAATAATGAGTTGGAATGAATATTAATCAGTCTTTCCCGGAATAATAAAGCTATTCAATTTTCGAAATTATCCATAAAGAACTATAGATATTTTAGAATTATTTTATTGTATTTATTGTGTAAAATGATCAATATCTTATGTCTAGTTGCACCAGTCTCAATATCAGTTGACGGGACCACTAAAACAGAATTTGGTGGACAGGGTGCTGGAGGATGTGCACCGTTTGACGCTTCAATGTGTGATACTAGTTGTATAGCGATGGATTCCGCTGGATGTCTTAGCTGCAATTGTCCAAAAACAACTGGTGAATATGAGCTTCTGTTTTTAGTCTAGATTTTGTTAATTAAGCATAATTATAATACTAAGAAGAAACAAAAAATAGCAGACATGTACTGAAACAAATGGTTATAAAAAAGTTGGAAAGCGCAAATAACTGTATGTTGCCTAAAAAAGATGTCGGCCTTCTCTAATAGATTGATGAACACTAATACAGAAATTTTGAGTCGTTTTCTGTCCGGAAACAAATCTTTTATAGTACGGAAAAAATCAACACATCAATACCTTGAGAGGGAATCACTAAGTAATGAACACTGTTGAGCTAAGGGTGATTTATATTTAATCAGTTTGTAGCGCTTCAGGTTAATTGTTTTTGTCAATTAAAATTTAGTTACATAATTGTGATGTAGGACAAATTATTAGTACACTTCAATTTAATGGATTGTTTGATTTATGTGGAGGTACATATTTATTTCAATAGATCAGGAATCCAGTTATCCGTCTTACTTGTATTTTAGGAGATCGTTTCCACCTTCAATTACACGAGAGTTCCTATCACCAAAGTCCCGTATTGGACAAAAACATTGCATTTTCTCAAAATTTTATGTTGTATTTTTTTTTGTTTGGTGCTAATATGACATAGTATTTATAAACATATTTCGATCCAACCAAAGTCTGTAATTAAGTCTTGCTGATGCTTGTCTAGCACCGAGGTATGAAATGCCAATGCGAAACCTTTGGTTTGACACAATCGAAATTTAAATGATTAAGTGTATTACAATTGATCATGATATCCATTTTATCATATAGGCATTAAAGGAACACGAATGCCTGCAAATGTACAAAGTCTGTAACATCATAGAGTAGATCATGAATATAAGATCAAAGTAAAGTTATCTAAAAAAATCTCAAGGTGGTACGGGTGTCTAAACTCTGTCCGATAGAATTTTCTGATATTGTCGTGATTTACCCTTTGTTATAAGAGCACACACAAAAAAAATAATAAAATGAAAATTGGGGGTCACCGACCGATTAAGAATGAAATAAGTCATGTAAAAATCTTCTATTTTGGTTGAAACAATAGGGAAAATTAGCAAATTTTAAGAACTTTTTTTATGGATTTTTAGTTACATTGGATAGAATTTCTTAAAATTTGGTAAATTATATGTAATTTACTGTCTTTCAATTTCCATAGAAAATTGGGGGTCGTCGGAATTATTTTTGAATAAATCGCAAAAAACATTATTTTATACAAATAATCTCCCCTTTATGGACAGGAGTTTGCTGAAAAGGTTCAATATTATGTATGGTTACGCAATTAAATTGGCATTTTTTATCAAATTTAACTATTATGAGACATTGAAAATGATCTCGGCAACATTCCCATGGTGAATTCCATTTTATTTTGTCACATACGCAATTTTAAACTCCCGTACTACCCGTCTATTTCAGACGGCTATTTCGACACTTAAATGGAGGACCAAAAATTAAAATACACGAGAAAGCAAAAAGAGGATGTTTTACGAAGAGTACATAAAATGGCACCAAAATTAGCTGAGACGAGTGCTTAGCATGTGGGAGATACTCCATATAAAATTTCTAAACCTTAGATATTCAGACTTTACAAGTATCGGTTTTTTGCTGAAGTATAGCAAACTTACACCTTTTTTATCTTAAGTAATTTCAAATCATTCATAGCTTTTTTTCCTTTGTTTGTGTTTCTCAAAACAGTTGAAAACCATGGAATAAATGATAGAAGATGTAATATAATTAGTTGGCAAAAATACATATTAGACATCATCAACTGCTATACATCACAAAAAACCTTGGTCTGAATATAACAATGAAGGGATTTGGAACAAATGCAAATACGACAATGTCTCTACAAATACATGGTAAAACTAAGCAATGGAACAACGCGTTTATTGTTGTTCTTCATCTTGAAGTCACCGTGAGGCCTTCAACACTGAGATTACTCATACTTCATAGTAAGTTCAAGACAGTCCCTAGCACAACTTTGAGCAGAATTCATTGCTAGATGTCCATGTTTTTACCCGTTGATCCATGGATGCAGGATCGTCAACAGACAAATAAACTTGCAAAGTGTTCTTACAATCGCTGCCATCCATTGCCCGCCAAAAAGACTAATAGAAAAAGACAAATAGAAGGCGATGTCTTTATGATTAAATGTTTTATGCATCTGTCCACAGCTAGTCCTGTTACTTCGATTGGAAAGCAGAAAGGAACAACGACACCTGCCACGTCTGTAAATGGACAAGGTGCTGGTGGATGTAAATCATTTGATATGTCATCGTGTGACCCGAGCTGTGTTGCGATGGACTCTTACGGTTGTCTCAGCTGTAGTTGTCCGTCATCTACAGGTAGGCTAATAGATACAGTCGTGGGACATCGTATTCGTGATTTTGAAAATTACATGTGCATTTCATGTAAAAAATGGTCAACATTAAAAAAATTCTGCAGATTTTATTTATCGTCAGATTTTCATCAAAATTACACCCTTAAAAAGAGCTTGACAATGGTTTTCTTCCTATGATTTTAATGTAATTTTGGTGATGTAGTTTTTTTATTGTCATAATTTAAATACAAAGTAAAATATCTTGCTTCGCAATTTACAATAGTTATATAAGAAATTTGGACGTCGAAAATATCGAAACCACAACACCAAAAAAATAACATGAAAAAAAAAAAATAGGAGGAAACTGTTTGTAAAGCTCTTTTTAATGGTAGAGACTTTATGAAAATCGGACAAAAAAATTGAGCTAAATAGAATTTTTTAAATAGAGGCCGTTTTTTATTTGAAATGCACTGTAAAATTCAAAATCACGAATACGTATGTCCAATGACTGACATTGTTTATTCCATGCATATTTGAAACGGTTTATTATATTTTACTTTGTGATTCTGACTTTTTGATTGAAACTTTGTATTTTTATTGATTTATGAAGAATTTCAATTGGAATTTATATATTGATTTGTATTGCTTTAGATCAATTGATCTTGATTAACTATTTCAGAATTGTACATGCATGCATATTTTTGTCTTGGCTCCATTTCCTGTTAAGCAATCCACAGAATTTAATCTAAGAAAAATTTAGAAAAAGATGGTTTAATAACAGAAGTCTAAAAATGCAAAACAAAAATTTACCTCGTATTCGCTGATACAAATGTACGATATTAACCTCACATATCAAAAAGTAAATGATTCATTAGCAATTCTCTTAAACGATTTTTAATGTAAGAATGTGTTTTCGACATTTTTTTCTTTGTTCTGCATGTAGCTGCAACTAAAGAAACAACTACAAAGAATGTGGTTACACCTGCACCACATACTACAACAATTTTGCCCAGTGGTAATAATGGAGGATGTCCAAATTTCAATCCAAATGGTTGTGATGTTAACTGTCAGACCATGGACACAAAGGGGTGTTTATACTGTAAATGTAAATATCTAAAATAAGACTCTCAGATTTCACACATTTTTTAAATTATTGATTTCCAAATATTTTTATTTGATCTGCACTGACGAGACATAAGTTGGAATAAACTTAAATTAAAGTAACAATGGTATTTTGTTAATTGTATTCAACTGTCTTAAAATATTTTGGCTTATTTTCTAATTTATAACATTTTCTGTGTTAAGGGTGTTCTCGGAGTTGTTGTAGTACCAGTGGATTTTCCTTACTGGTCTCTCCCCCTAATTGCTTCCGACTTTTGTTGTCAACTTTAGTTAGATGATTATGAGTTATTTTTTTCATCTTGAAACTGACAACGGAAGTATATTACAAACTAGGCTTCTAGAAAAACGAACAAACAAAATGACTTCATTTTTCCAATATTCAACTTCCCTTACCCTCGTAGCCAAAATTCCGACAGCACTAGCTTTTAGAGATTACATCTCCCACCTCGTTTGCTACTATAGGGCCTGTAGATATAGGTTACCTGAAAAAGGTCATTCATCCATCACTGCAGAAGCTTTATGACGGACATTACGATCTTCTGGATCGCTGTGAGATATCTGTTTCCAAGATGACAAAACATATTTGTTTATACCTCTTCTGAATTTGACTTTACTACCGAAATTGACATGTTCAACATTGTGGGGGTCTTACTGTGCACCAGACCTTACTAGTTAAATAAGTCCTGCTACTTATCTGTATTGGTATCTCTATTTTTTCTGTGCTCAGTTATGCAAGGTTTTTGTATCTTGATGTTTCCGATGATGCCTTTGTCTTGGGGTTGTTTTTTACTACTGACAATTCAGATCTCACTCATTAGATTAAATATCATGACATGGGATAAATCCAGTAATATCAGGCGCGGATTAACGAAATTAGAAAAGGGGGATTTTCAATTGGAAATGAAAGGAGATTTCGAAAATTTATTCTTAAGAAAACATCAGGATATTCATTAAAAATACATGTCCAGAAGAAAGGGGGTTCCAACCCCAGGAACCCCCCCTCTGGATCCGACGATAAATATTGTGTCAAGATAACAATATTTGTTTTCTGACATTTATACTTTAATACTAAAGTGACCGTAAATTTAATTTCTACAGATATTCATTTTGACAAATTTTGTCTTTTAAGTGCAGATCAATCACAACATTTGGAAAAGCATAAAAACAAACAACCAATAAATGGAAGTCCGACAGTAGCTGGATTCAAAATTACATTTTAGTTCACTATCGACTTACTGACTACAGGATTGATAATGCTAAAGTGGACTAATAGACCACAATTAGATCCAATGGCGTGGAATAACTCAATACCAAAGTTATGTTAATATAGATTCTGTAGATTGCAATTTCGACTCTATTGTCTCTTCAGTGCAAATCAATAAAAAAAAACTATAAATGAGATACTACTTATTAATGTTTAATGATTTATCTTTCCGCGTAAACCGACAATAAAAATAATTAAGATTTGTTTTTATTAATGAATCATTTGGAATCTAATTTAAGTTAAACTAAAGGAGATATATTCAGAATATCACTTCATATACCAGTAATGAACAAGTTTTGTGTATCTTTTTTATAACTACTGGTGATATGAAATTGTAGCACACTGGTTTATTAGGAAGAATATGGAATCCATATAGAATAAATGTGTATTCCACGACCCTTGAAGACAGCAATGTCGAAGATCTAGATCTCCACCTCTATCGTTTATTTTTTAATGTTTTTCTTTATATTTGACATAATATGTGTACATATTTTTACCACTTTATATCGAAGTTTGACAATAATTTTAACTTGTTCGTTTATTTATGCTGACACGAACTGCTTTTCAGCAAATTTCATTTTATTTTGTATTGCCAAATTTACATGACATTACTGATATTTCATAATGCTGTTCTATTTTGTTATGAATAACTAAATACCGATGTTACTGTGAATTTGATTTCTGCATATGCGTATTTCGACAACTGCTGATAAAATCTAAACGTTTGGAAGACCATAACCTCAAAGATGTTTAAAACTGATAGAGAACAAATAACCAATATGATGAAAATGTAAAGCCAAAAGCTAAGGACAGAGCTTTGCATACGGGAGATACTCCTTAGTTTTCAATAAAATTTACGTAAAATTAGATATTGTAATGTTCCAAATAGAATCGGTTTTCGGACTACTGGGCTGGTGAATACCCTCGGGGACTAACAGTCCACCAGCAGTGGCGTCGACCCAGTGGTAAAAAAAAAACTAAATACTGAAGTTACTGTGAATTACGAAATATTATGACCAGAAATATACGTTATGTATGTCGATTCTAGATATTTTCTCTAATCTGAAACAAGCCTATTGTTTGACTAGAAGGAGATTTGGGGTCTAAATTATTTATATATAATGGAATCCTGGAAAAAAATCAATACAGTGTCATCGGGTAAACCATCACGGTTGCTGGATTTTTTGGGGGAAATGTTTACACAGCAAAAACGCACATCTTGCACTTTCGTAAATGCGATAGCTTTATAAAATATTTAGAATTATTCTATCACAATTTATGAATAGGTACAAATAAAACATCGCTGAGTGTAATTGGTCAGGGTACATTAGGTGGTGGCTCTGCTGGCACCTCAAGTAATAATGGAAGGTGTAGACCAATCAATACAGGATGTGATATAAATTGTCTCAAAATAGATAGTAATGGATGTGTTCTCTGTGAATGTTCAGGTACGTTAATTATGTATTTTGCAATAATTTGAACAAATATGTTCCAACAGAAGATACATAGGCTTTATTTTTACAGTGTATAAGGAAAATGGGAGATTGTGCATTATTTGAATGTTACTATAACTATTTTGATTGACAATTCATTCCAGATAAAAAATCTTTAAATCAAAGATACGTGTCCTTAGAGCAGTATGTTAACCAAGTTATTCGAAATGCATTTGAATTTCAAAAAATAACAAAATAATACGAATGGAATAAAGATATTTTGTTTATTGCAATGATTAATGTACAATTCAACTGAATTTGCGTTCATCAAATGACGCGTATGAATACTGACAAGTAGTATCAACGCACTGTAACCCGCACGTGACTTCTTGGGGTTTTAAGGTCTTGTTTTTTTATTTTGGGCATGGTCTTTTTTATTTCGCAAAAGATGCATATGTAAAAACGTGCAGAACTTCGATACATCAAAAGCCATTTCAATTTTCTACATTGTACAATGATCCCCTACCGGATCATCTACTGAAAATGTTTGAAACTTGGCTTTAAACAAGAGCAAATAGAAATTTATTTCTTGCAAAATTGTCTATTTCTCTATTGCTGTTTTCAGCGACAACAAAACCGGTAGTCATTACAGCAAAACCAACCACAACAACAGTGTCGACTACATCAAGGTTGTCATTGACAACGGATTCAAATGTTTGTCCGCCAATAAGATGTGTTGCGCCTTGTGACCTTGGTATAACATTTGGCGCGGACAAATGTCCTGTATGTAAATGTAAGAACTGAAATGTGGTGTTTGTGGTATTTCTTTTAAATTGCTTTTAGAATATTATTCATAGTTTGCTTTATGCCAATTAAAGAATATGTTATTTTGGGGACGAAAATACGAGTTTAAGACGTTAACATAATAAATATTGGTTTTTGTTGCAATGATTGACCTATCTATGTGTCTTTAATGAGAAATGAATGAATATGTTATAAACGCATATGAGACGAAATCTCTACAAATACATGGTAATACTCCTTTCTCCCCATTTTCCGGAAATTAAAAAGATCAACAACAACAACAAAAATTTGTATTTTTTTCTTTTGGATTAGCTGGTGCGCAATAGATAAAAGCAGTGAATATTCTGTGAAAGTTTCATTGAATTTCATCAAGTGGTCTAGAAGGACTTATCGCAACAAAGTGTGTACTACTTTCGCGGATGGAATGACCAACGAACGCTAAAGCGGGGGTGAAACAAAGCAATGAAACAACGCTTTTATTGTTGATCTCCATCTTGTAGTCACCATAAGGCCTTCAGTAACGAGCTTTGCTTATACCTTGTAGTATGTTCAACGCGGCCCAAAGCATAGAATTGAGCGGAATTCATTACTAGTTTTGGAGCACCGCCACATCAATGCTCTTCATTATCAATAAATGCAAGGTTGTCAACAAACATATAATCTATCTGGCAAAGTGTTCTCACAATCGCTGTCATTTGTTGCCCGACAAAACAACTAATTAAAGACAATCACGACACTAAACAACAAGAACACTCATCGCGTCAAAAGTAAGAAAACTTTGGGTAATTAAATCTTGAGTTGTGGGCACAATAAACAGGTGATCAGAATAACAATTTAATATTACAAAAAAAAAAATTGAAAGTATTGTAGTGAATCCATATGCAAAATTCTCTCAACCACAAATACAACATAATTGAAATGTATATAGATGTATATAGAGCATACAGTTCTCGCTCGGGAAATATTTTTACGGACTCCACACTGCAGTAGAGACAAACTTCAGTTTTAAATATGCAATGGAGGGATATTGATTGAGTAAATGCACATCAGACAAAGAGTTAACAAATATATTGTAAAACAAAGCAATGGAACAACGCTTCAATTGATGTTCTTCATCTTGAAGTCACCATCGGGCCTTTAACAATGAGCATTGCTTATATACCCTAGAGTAAAGTTTACACCAATCTATTGGTCTTTTATTTTGCACCTTAATTACACAATGGACACCTCGGGAATGTATTTTTTCTACATCGATCTTCCCTTTCTGTTGTGGAGATCATGATTTTTCAGTAATTAGTAATTTACTATTCATTTTATTTTATTTTTGGCTCGTTTACTACTATTTTTTATCTTTGTAGTCATTTTAATTCTAGTTTCCTTGGAAAAAACGTTTTCTGGGTAGTAATTAACATCAGTTTGTGAAGTAATCGTATTAAGATATATACGTCGTATGCAGGAAAAATATGATAGGAAATTTGAAATGTCACGTTTGTCATAAATTTTTAGACCTTGTTTAAAGGAGATAATTCTTGAAACCATCAGGACATTTAAAACAGCCAATTTCATCAATGCTTTTCAAGCATAGGTGTGAAAAAGATTTAAAAATCATATATGGTAATAAGAAGCAGACAAAACATTTATAAAAATGCTAAATACAAACATTTAAGTGATTTTTTAGAGTAATATCCCTTAGTCTATGCCTACTACCTTAAGTCTTCCATATTTGTAAATTTCTAGAAAATTATCTAAGTATGGATACACATGATGTAAGAACTCATTGAAAAATATAGTCTATTAAGTGAAAGCGAACAAGCATTATCAACATATATCGAAACGTGAACTTCAGCCTATCCTTCAGAAGGGTTCGAATGAATTCGGTTTTATAACAATGTAAGAAAAGATTGAAAAGTAGGGTAGCACAGTTGTTGCGAATTCGAATACCGAATGTACATACTTAATACGGACCTTTCGGGTTTGCCGATACTCTTCTTTTTTATATTAAAATTGCCAGTACATGGAGTGCAATCCCCATAATGAGAAAGTGCGTGAATCTAGCAGGAATGCAGTTTGGTACCAGTTTTTCCTAATGTTAACGTCATAAAACACAAAATAGCTCCGATCTCGAAAGTCCAGTAATCTTCACAAATATCTAAAAGTAAAACATGCAAGTGATGTCATCCGTAATATATTTTTTGTTCTATTCAGTGTCGACAAATTAAGTGAGTACGAGTGTCAGAAATTTTGTAATTAGAATTAAAATTCTGGCCTTTTGTTTTGAAGAGCACTACTAATGGAACAACTTGAGCAAAAAATTTTGAAAATCCATGTAGGAATTTTTGATATATAAGACCTCAAAATTTTGGTGGGAAACAGATCTCTCTAGAGTTTTCCTTCAATTTGCATAAGATGTTTATAGGCCTTGAAATATATGAAATTATAATTGGAAGTTGATTAAATTTTATACACAGTCTATTTTATGTATTTTAAAGTGACTTATGACCAAGAAAATGTGATCCATGTGCAAAAACTTGTAGCACTGTTTGAATGGATAAAACCCGAGGATATAGAATGCTTCTGAAATCTGACGCTCGTACCCCCTTAAGAGTTGTCATGACCTTAGAGGAGATATTTGTATCTGTATCCGCCAATTTTATCGAAGGCATGAATATAAAACTGAAAACGTCTAGCTATGTTAAAGAGATATCTGTTTAATCATTGTTTTCACTCTTAAACCTGTTCACATATATAGTAGTTAGCTTCAACACATTTTTCGTCATTCCATTCACCGTTCTGGTATATTTCCATGCAATTTTCATCATTGTCCCAGTTATTTGGTTCTCCTTTTCTCCAGCTTGAAAATGTTATGGGTGAAACACCTTTTGAGCCACGAATCCATGCAAATTCCCCGGTTTCCATTTTTGTTGCCGATAACCAAACTGAGAACTCTGTGTGATTATGCAACGCAATCACTGTAAAGGGAATGGTGAAAGTATAAGCTTTTCGACTAAATTTTTACGTATTTATGAATATATGATTGTATTTTTCTGTCTGTCTAAGTATGGAAAATTTGGATGTTATATGATGCTACGAATACGTTGAAGAGTTTCTGCTGCAGATGCTGTTAATTTGTCTAAAATTGTGTCTAAATACATCTTTCAAGAATTGCTTAAGTACGAGTAACTGCAAAGAGGTATTAATCAACGATTGAGAATAGAATGCATTTTTGCATAAGTAATGAACAATGCATTATTATTTTATCAGCGGACAGCCTTTACTTAATCGACAAAAAATTGCTTTTTGCGTGATTGTTGTCAAGCTAAAAATGCTTAAAAAGGCCTGGCCCAACAAATTTTCCTAGCATAGTGTATACGGGGAAAAAATAATATGGACCGCACGGCGGGCGAAAAAAAAATTCCCGGCTCGGGTGAAAATCCCAGCCCCCCTCCCCCCGAAAATCAAATGGTCCGTGCCTAATAGTGTTTTGGAAAATTGGCAGATGTTACATGTACACTTATGTTGATGTCAAAGAACCTGAGGCTCTCGAGAACCTGTATCGCTCACCTGTCGGGATATGGTACATTGTATATAGACGTATAAAAAATATCGAATAAATAAACATATAACTTCGGCAAAGGGGCAACGGCACCTGTAAGATTCTTCATGATGCAACTTCAAATCTTAGGCATATATCAAAAGTTGAACATTTCGTCAAGGTAAAGTAAACATAACTTTTAGCTGCCATCACATATTTTACTGTTTTTTACGGAAGCATGGAGGGGACATGTGAATTTTTTTTTTTTCTATCTCGTGGGCACGACATACTAAGTCGTGGCCACGAGATAGCTATGTCGTTCCAACGAGATACTATCTCATTCCCACGATATACTAACTCGTGGCCACGAGATACTATCTCGTGGCCACGAGATAGCTATGTCGTGGCCACGAGATAGCTATGTCGTGGCCACGAGATAGCTATGTCGTGGCCACGAGATACTATCTCGTTCCCACGACATACTAAGTCGTGGCTACGAGATACTAACTCGTTCCCACGACATACTAAGTCTTGGCGACGAGATACTTATACACTTAGAAACCTTCAACAACGAGCTTTGCTAATACTCATAGCTATCTCGTGGCCACGACTCAGTATGTCGTGGGACTATTTAGTATCTCGTGGCCACGACTAAGTATGTCGTGGGAACGAGATAGTATCTCGTGGCCATGACATAGCTATCTCGTGACCACGACTTAGTATCTCGTGGCCACGAGTTAGTTTGTCGTGGCCACGAGATA
>MJUU01009275.1:20038-39741 GCA_002080025.1 Modiolus philippinarum
ATCATCGAACACTCTTAATGACCGATGCTTCGAAAACCGAATTTGCCGGTTATGTAGGGAAACAATATTTATGGGGACAGTTGAACTCATTTCAAAAAGAATGACTCATAAACTGTTTGAAAATGAAGGCAGTATATTTGACAATACAACATTTTATTAGTCTGTTTTAAAAAACATGTGTCCTGGTCAGGAGCAATAAATAATTTGACAGGGAGGGATAAAATCTCCCAGTCTATGTTTTATAACTTGGGATCTTTGGCAGATGGCCATTCAAAAGAATATACATTGTACTACCAAAGCAGCCCATATTGTTTAAAAAAATTGTACTATTAGAACAGTTGAGCCAAATCAAGTGTTAACCACAGAGTGGGCTCTCCACAAATCGATAATCAGTCCAATTTTTCATCTATAGAAGGGGCATTCCACCGATAGATCCCTTTTCTTTGTTTTTTTTTTGGGAGAACAAAAAAAAATTTGCTCTTGGATCCCTCATTCAAATACACTAGCTTTAGATCCTTTTACAATTCCTTGGGACGATATTTTTTTGCATACACATTTCCCTCCACTTGTTTGATGCCCAAAATTTTAAAACATATTGAGCTGATAATTTTAATAGCCCCTCAGTGGCCACAAGGATTCAGAACTCATTCAGTTATTGATTGCACCTCCAATCAGACTTTCAATAAGGGAGAATTTGTTGAGTCTATCGAAGACCAAAATCCACCACCCAGATCCTGAAATGATAAATTTGACAGCTAGTGGCTTCTTTCAACAAAAAGGGTTTTCTGAATTAGCTACAAACCTACTTAATGAATCCTGGCGCAAGGATACACAAAATAACTAAACTATATTACAAAATTAAAAAAAAAGTTAAGTAGCTGGTGACTAGAGGAAAACAAATTGATCCCTTTTCAGCTCCTATAAATCAAATAGCTGACTTTTTGGCTTATCTATCCATGTTTTCAGTAAAATTATTATCTTGTAGGTCAACATTCTTGATATATTTAAAGATTAATAATAGGAGTTTTTCATTCTATACCTCCTAAAAGAAAATTTTATCAGAATGGGATTTTTTAGTTGTTCTTCGGGCTTTAGAAAAGGAACCCTAAGAACACTTAAGAGAAATTTATTTGAATTACATAACTTATAAAGCAGTATTTCTTGCAGCTATTACAACTTTTAGACGTAGTGATTTACAAAGTCTAAAGATTGATCATGAATCCATGAAAGTTCAGGGAAAAGTATAACTTTCATAAGACATGGACTTTCCAAACAAGATAGACAAAACTCTTTGGGGCAATAATTTATGTTCTTTGATTTCAAGAAAAGAGTTTCTGGATCAAAAGAGCAATTTCTATGTTTTTGCTGAAAACAAGTGATATTAGACAAAATTTTGATGCATCTAATCAAGTTAAATTATTCATAGCAATTTAAGAACCACACAAATCAGTTAAATCTGTAACTATTTCAAATTGGGTTGTTCAAACGATCAATGAAGCATATTCAGATATCAATTTAAACATGTTAAAAGAGAAGGCTTTTTCATCTGATGCTATTGCTCCTAGTTGGGCATTATTTAAGGGAGCAGTCAATTTTAGATGCTGCAGATTGGTCATGTGAATCTACATTTGCAAGTTTTTATTTACGAGATTTATATGCCCACAGACTTTACAGTCACTGTGATTTTTGTGTCATTTACAATACAAATGTTTGTAGATATGTAAATATTATTTTACAGCGATAATTTATTTACTGATCTATTACACATAATTAAAGATTGTGAAAGATATTTATTAATTGATATATGTTAAAGTTGGACATACATGACATATATTTATGTAGATATACTGTTTTTACAGAATGATGAATATTTGTAACCTGTAAATAGTACCAGATTATGTTTTTGGTGGAAGAGTTTTTACCTTGTTTGTGGTGAAAGTATTTTAATCTTACATGTATTTTTGTGATGATGGCAAGAAATTCTTTGAATTTAAAATTTGAAGTATGAGTTTTTTTAACTTCTAAGAATCTTGAAGTAAGAAATTTTCACATTTCACCACCTCCAATAATTGACTGGTTAGAAATCAGTAATTATTCTATATTATATATGTTATTCAGCGTAAGTGTATTTATCTCGTTTTATTTATAAAATTGATATTTTTGAAATCTCAAGAAGAGATTTTAAAATAAAACTAAAGAGTCGAAAAATATTTCATGGCGGAAGAAATGACGTTTATGACGTCAGTATCATACATTTATAATACGACCTCAAAATAGTTTGCGTTGGTATAATCTACCAATAAGTATGTCAACGGATTTGACGTAGTTTCTTCCGTTTCTGAGCTTTAAGGGGTCAAAGGGCTTAAATTACAGTTTTCAAAATATGTTAATTTTTTTTGTTGTTTTATATGTTTTTATTTTTATGTTTTTTTTTATGTGTTGGATTTTAAAAATTATTTTTTAACTAGTATAAAGAAATTTTTTTTTTGAAAATAAGCATTATTTTTGGGCAGAAAGCCCCATTCAGATTTTTCACCATTTTTGCAGCAAAAATATATTTTTTCACCTAAAATCAGCATCAGAATATTTTTTTGAAATAAAAAACCATAGCCCCCCCCCCCCTTTTCAGGTTAAATGGTCGGTCCCTAATGTGTTTTGTATAATGTATTTTGTTTTTGTATTTTATTTATCCCATCAGCCCTCAGGGGCATAAATGTGCATTTATGAATAAAGTTAAAGTAGTATGTTGACAGTTGACCAATTTGACATACCTCTTACCATTTCCAATCCATATCAGCGGGAAATCTAGTGGTATAAAATTATCTCTCTTCTAGAAAAACTCTTCTGTGACTCAATACTTTTTCGGAACAAATTAACAGCATGGCGACGAAAATAAACAATCAACAAAATGTCAAGATTTCAAAAGAAATAAACAAATACAATATTAAGTGAAAACGTCATTCAGTTCGCAGATCTTTACTTTGTAGTTAAAAAGTGATTAAACTTGCCCCAAGAAGAGGTAATATGCGAATTCCTTGCATAATGTACTGTCGTGATGAAAACATTTAATAAACACACTGGTCAAAATCAATTGCTATAGGGCGTTAAAATGCATGTACCCAGACAAGATTATATGTACTGATAGATTTTTTAATATACTTTATTTATAGGTCAATTTAGTAACGAATCCTGCATAAAAAACGCTAAGATCCAAATCCAATTCTATGTTACTAGGCAAAATCATATCGTTTCGAAATAGCGCCATTTTCCTTTTAGCATCATGTATGTAAAGTTTGGTTTTAATCTATTCAGCAGTTCTCTAGAAGAAGATCTTCTGTTAAATTAAGTTCACAGCTGGTGACACTTGTTCAGCACCTGACAGGCATCATTCATGCCATGTTTGATTTAAATCCATTCAGTAGTTCGATCACTAGAAGATCTTTGTGCGCATTTCCCATAGGGTCCAATGCTGTGGGTCATATACAATGAAGCTATTATGACCGATCAGCACCTAAGTAAAAATGCTGAGTCAGCATCTCATAAGCATAATCAATACCAAGTGTTGGTTAAAGCAATTCAGTGGTTCTTAAAAAGAAGTTCTTTGTATGCATTTTACAACTGGGTCCAATGTTAAAATTCAGTTCCCAGCTGGCGGCCATGCTGTATGACGGATCGGCACCAAAGTAGTAACACTTGGTCAGCACCTCATAAGCATCATTCATGCCAAGTTTGGTTCAAAGCAATTCATTTGTTCTCAAGAAGAAGTTCTTTGTATGCATTTTCCGATAGAGTCCAATGTTGAAATTAAGATCCCCGCTGGCGGCCATGTTGGATAACGCATCGGCACCAATGTTACAACACTTGGTCAGCACCTCATCAGCAACATTCATGCCAAGTTTGGTTCAAATCCATTTGATGGTTCTCAAGAAGAAGTTCTTTGCATGAATTTTCCCATTAGGTCAAATAGTAAACTAAGTTCCCCGCTTGCGGCCATCTTGAAAGAGGTCGGAAAACTTGAACGTGTTCAATAAAATATAGTCTTTAACATGCTGAACATTTTTGCAATTTAAACTTGACCTCTATCTCAAAGCGTTTTTGAAATGTAGGACAAAAAGTAAAAATTCACGAAAAATTTGACCAATAAAGTCATATATAGGTCCTTGGATTTTCTTCAAAATATCCATGTGGGTAGATCTTAACATGCTGAACATTTTTGCAATTTAAACTTAACCTCTATCTGTTACAGTTTTTATAATAAAAAATAAAAAACATGAAAATTTTGAAAATTTTACGGAAAAAGGGCAATAACTCTTAGGCGGGTCATCAGATTTTCTTCAAAATTTCAGGATGGGTAGATCTTCTCATGCTGATCATTTTTTGTCAGATTTTTGATATCTGTAACGGTTTTTGAGTTATTTGCCAAAAACTGTAATTTACCCCTATGTTCTATTTTAGTAACGGCAGCCATGTTGTTTGACTTAAGACATACAAAATAACAAATTTGAAACTAGATACCCTAGTAATGATTCAGTTAAAGTAAGTGAGAACCGAACCGTCAGTCTGAAAAGAACAATCCAAGGACAATAACAACGTCGGAAAAACGAAGAAACGAAGACATAACATGAGCACGGCACAGAAAAGAAAATGAAGACACGCACATATACAAAAATGAACAACGCGGACCCAATAAAACATGGGTGAGATCAGGTGCACCGGTAGAGTAAGCATCTCCTGCTTCTTATAAGACACCCGCCGTGTTGAACATGTCAACTCCGGTAGTAAAGTCAAATCCGGTAGAGGAAAATAAAACTTTATTGGCAAAGTTTGGTTTCGTTTGACCCAGTGGTTTCAGAGGAGAAGATTTTTGAAAGTGAGCTAACGACGGACGAACGACGGACGCCAAGTGATGGCAATAGCTCACCCTGGCATAGCCAGGTGAGCTAAAAATGTTTTAATTATAGTCCAAAAGGGGTTTTCCAAATTCTAAAAACAATTATGCTAGTTATTCCCAAAAATGATGACATAGTGCACATGTTTGTGTGGTGTCCACTTAATAACTTTTCGAAATCTTGGATGTGAATTCGATAAACATTGATCATTGACTGATATTTATTTAAACTTCATGAAATTTTAACGTGCTAAAATATAGTTGTTTGAGTATTTGTCAAGTCTTAAATCATGACTGGTGTCTTGATGGTATGAACATAACATGTTTCTGTTTTATTTTAAATCATTTGATCGTTTTACTAATAAATAGAAATATCACAATTTATTTTAAGAACTCAACAGTTTTGATAGTCTCTCAGAGTAAAATGTTAAAGCTCTATTACAAACTTTTTTGCTATGTTTGTAACTCCAGGTAGCAACGCCTATGGAAGTTATGAACAGAACAGTAAAATCAAACCTTAACAAACTTATTTCTAAAGAAGAAAAAAATCAATGAAAATCTTATGAATCTAAGAGGTCTCTCATTATAAACAACCACATTTAACTCCAAAATGATTCATTTGTAAAACAAAGCGGTGTTCTGTTTGTAACATATGACACAAATTGCAAATTTGAATTTTAGTGTCCTATTTACGAACACAACATTTACATGGACTTTTTTAACTTAGATATTGGACAAGATACTTTTAATAGTCAAAATCTGATGATCTATGGGAACAAAGGGTCAGACTTAAGTGTTTATGAGATGATTTTGGAATTTGAAAGTTTTACAACTGTCCTTTATTGGCTGTCTTTGAAAAATGTGTCCGTCAAGACTGTGTCATATCTAAGATGGACCATATGGGAAAACACATTCAAAGATCTTATCATGTGAAACAACTTATCCTATTGGAACCAAACTTGGTTTCAATGATCCGTTGATTGCCCACTTTGAAAAATATGTCCAGTACGTCCACATTAGATTCAAGGTGGCTGCGAACGGGAGCATGGTTTTACATAGAACCCTATGGAAAATGCATACAAATATCATCTTTCCTGACAAATTGGGCCATATTACATTGAGGTCTTTTATCATATTAGAAAAGAGACCTTTTACCATTGAAGTTATCTTTACTGTTTATGCCAGCCTTAGACCAGGTGAGCTACTGAGTTTGAGAGCCCTAGTTCAGAGGGAGATTCTCCAGTGTTCCCACCCCTCTTTCTCCTTTCTTTCGCCCCTTCCTTCCTTTCCGCCGCCCCATTCTCCCGATCTACCTTTACCTTGTTCTTCCCTCGTTTGTATTCAAAAGAATTGCATGTATTTTTAATGTAGCGTCCATGTAAAACCTTCAGTTAATTTAATATTTGTCTTTTCTAGTAAGAGGGGAAACCAGAGCACCAGAAGGACCCACACGATCTGTGGATAAAAATGGCGATGAAACAACAGGGGAAGACAGTAAGCATATATATTTTCTGGACATTTTTAACTGTAGGAGTCATCGCGCAGAGGTTTTTTTTGTACTCCATAATTGCATGGACACCAATAGTAACCACCATGTTTTTGAAAAAGAACATTTTGTGTCAAAAATCACATTAACAAAACACCATATTTAAATAAAACCCGTACTAATTGTATGTGAAGAATTCATTAATTGTTTGTTTTTCATCTTGAAGTCAGCATGAGGTCTCCAACAATGAGCTTTCCTCATACCTCAGAGTACGTTAAAGACGGATCCTAGCTAGGACTTGAGCGGAATTCCGAATTCATTGCTAAATGTCTAGAAACAACGCTACATCCATCGTCCCTTGGTGTCTATTGTAGATTTACGATACATCGTTTTTGTTTGTTTTTTTTTGTTTTTGTTTTGTTTTTTTGTTTGTTTTTTTTTTGTTTGTTTTTGTTTTGTTTCTTGTTTTGTTTTTTTTAACTTGTGGTCTTTCTACATCAGACACGAGGAGGAATGTGGTTTCTCTTATGAAGCAACACACATATCCTTGAGCACCGTCCCTTGGTGTCTTTTGTAGATTTACAACTTGTTGATATTGATATTATTATTATTTATGATGCGTGCGTATGTACTTACAAATATTTAAAAAAATCTGATAATATGTTTATACCACGTCCCTTGTCTGGGTTACAGGCATACATTTATACAATTTATACATATTAACTTGTTGTTACATTAATTTTGTTGTATTGTTGTGTCTGAATTATGAACGTTAAATTTGTAATTGCCCCTTGAGGGACCTTGATTGGAATAAATGTATCTTGTATCTTATTCTTTTTTAGTCATGGATGCCGGGTAGTCCACAAACATAAAATTAATTGTCAAGTTGTTCAAAGCATATTAATTATATGTTAGTTAATTTTATAAATAAAATGAGATAAATATACTTACGCTGAATAACATTATATAATATAGAATAAATTCCGTGTTTAATCATGTCCATACCGCAAATATTCCGGAGATTACTTTAACTTCCGGTAATATGAAAAGAACTCACCGAAAATACAGGTAAGTTCAGTTTGAATTTTTGCGTTTAATTGTAAAGACCATGTTCATATTTCTCTGATATTTTTTTTCATCAGAGTATTTCAAATTTGTTTATTTGTTTGTGACTTCGACTCTTTATCATAGATGAGTCGGAAAGAATGAATGATTGACGTCAATGATGAGAATTTTGACGAATCGCCATTTACCTAGTAAACAAAACGTTCATGTAGTAAGTCTGACACTGCCAGTGCTAGAACTACAGGACTAATCATCAGGTAAAAGAAATGGTTGTCTAAACGGCAATGCAGACCGATTTTTACAAGATTTTCGAAGTCTTGAAAATAACTTCTACATGAAGTTTGATCAACTCTTTGCTATGATGGCAAACGATCAGAATAGGGATATTTTCCCCAGATCTGATTGTAATGATATGGATAACCTCCCAACAGGGGAACGTAGACCATACGATAGCAGGGATAACTTCCCATCTGGGAAGGTAGACCCAATGATACACGTAAAAGAGATTTTGTCTCCCAGCGGGAGCAAAGACCTGTATATTGTCTCTTGAACCTAATCTTGATGAGGATTTAGGGTCTCCTAGAGTACCAAGAATTTATGGTTTAGATTTAAGGTCAGAAATATCATTAGAGGTACGAGATTATGCATTTGATGATAGGTCAGATAATGCTTGTAATAAGAGTGTTTCTGGAGACAGTCCAGTTAAACAGAACACTTCAACAGACACCACTTATCACAAATATGAATGATTTATTAAACACATATATGTTCAAGGTGCAGATGAACATGAGACACAAAATTTTAATATACAAATAACTTCTGTTGAGCAGAAAATGGAGTTTTTTGTGTCCAAGTTGTTTAACACGTGTAACAAACCATGACAACACTAAACTAACAAATAATAATAATAAATAAATAAAATAAAATAATGTTGGTGTAATTGTTGATAAGACATGTTAGACTCAGATGAACATTTTAAAAAACTCCTCAGCTGGCATTTTTAATATCCAGACAGGATTTCAGCATTTAAAGAGGAGTACAAAAATTGCTACCGTTTTCATAACAGCTCATTAAAAGTATCTACTTTAGATGATATACATGAACCCATGTTGAGACAGACCCATGGACAAACAGTGGTTAAAACTTGGTGTAGCCATAGACAACTCTTTCTCAAACTCTAAAGAACATAGAGAGGCTGGGTTTCCAAAAGGCCATTTGAGTGCTAGAATGAATATGTTATCATCAAATAAGGTTTCTTGTTGCAGACCTTAGAGACTGATAATTATGTTTAAGACAATATTAATGTATATCAGATTATCAAAGATGTCTTTGCAATATCGTCAAAAACATAAGACCATTCAGCCAGAGCAAGTGCTTATTTTCACCTAATGCGCTGTAAAGCAACGACTCATGACTCTGGTCTACATTACAAAAACAACGTAAGGAACAAAGACCATCTTTCTGGTCTTTACCTGAATTTATCAGAAAATTATGTGTCTGAATCGAGGGAAACATTAAGGTTCCTAGATATACTTCTGATCAACAATCCAAAAATGACGCACATTCTAGTTCTCTTGGTTCTAATGCTTATAATAATAGTACTTCTTCCAACTTTAGGAAGCCTGGACACTTTCAGAAAAAAGATACCGGTTCCTTTAAACAGGACAGTCAGCATGCTCAGGGTGGTCCTAAGACAAAAAATTTCAATATGAGTACCACCAAGTCTGGATGGGGTTCTTTTCGAATCCCAAAAAGAATGGACAGCTGACTCGCAAGTTAGTTTGATAATGTGTCAAGACATACATGTAAGGTACGAATTTCAAATTTTCTGCAAAACTGGCAGAAAAGAACCTCAGATCAGTCAGTTGTATCTGTTGTAAAAGAGTGCTATAAACTGCATTTTTTGCAGAAACCTCTTTGTATGGGAATAAATAAGCTTAAGACAAGTGTAATGCAAGACAATTTAGATATTTTTTGTCTTCAAGAAATAAATACATATCGTCAGTGTCTAAATGGTTCTGACATCATATTTCTTGTGTCCAAGAAAACGGGAAAATGCATTAAAATGGATCCAATTTGGCAATTTAAAAAAAAGGTATACATGTAAGGAAATACTGTAATTGTACTTATTTTCGCGGTGTGCTTATTTTCACGAATCTCAAACTGACTAAATCAGAAAACTAAACATATTCGCTAGACTCTGAAATTAGGGTAACTGACAAAAGCAATAGGGCAGACTGTCATGAATCACCAAAAACGAAAATATCAGTGACCATTGATAGATACTGAAAAACCAAACATGTTCATTAGACCGTGAAAATGAGGTCAAGGGCTAAAGCCAAACAGTGGGCTGTCATGTTCCATTTAAGACAAACCCAAATACCAAATATTATTGACCTTGCATTAATAGATACTGGGAAACTTAACATGATCGCTGGACCGTGAAATTGAGGTCACAGACAAAAGCCATGTAGCAGACTGTCATGTACTACCTAAGACCAACCTCCATACCATATACCATTGACCTACCACATATACTTACAGAGAAAATGACCAAGTAACAAAAACTTAACATGCTCACTAGACCGTGAACTTGAGGTCAAAGACAAAAGCCATATGACAGACTGTCATGTACAACCTAAGACCAAACTCTGTACCATATATCATTGACCTACCACTTATAGTTACTGAGAAACTAAACTAAGCACAAAAATTCAACATGTTCATGTGACTTTGAAATTGAGGTCACAGACAAAAACCATATAGCAGACTGTCATGTACTACCCAAGACCAACCTATATACCAAATATCATTGACCTACCACTTATAGTTACTGAGAAAATGACCTAATCACTAAAACTTAACATGCTCACTTGACCATGAAATTGAGGTCAAGGACAAAAGCCATATAACAGACTGTCATGTACTATCTAAGACCAATCTACATACCAATTATCATTGACCTACCACTTAAAGTTACTGAGAAATTAAACCAAGAACAAAAACTTCACACGTTCATTGGACCGTGAAATTGAGGACACAGACAAAAGCCATATAGCAGACTGTCATAAACTACTCCAGACCAACCTATATACCAAATATTATTGACCTACCACTTATAGTTACTAAGAAAATGACCCAATCACAAAAACTTAACATGCTCACTTGACCGTGAAATTGAGGTCAAGGACAAAAGCCATATGACAGACTGTCATGTACTACCTAAGACCAACCTACATACTAAATATCACTGACCTACCACTTACAGTTACTGAGAAACTAAACTAAGCACAAAAACTTAACATGTTCATTGGACCGTGAAATTGAGGTCACAGACAAAAGCCATATGGTAGACTGTTATGTACTACTCAAGACCAACCTATATACCAAATATCATTGACCTACCATATATAGTTACTGAGAAAATGACCTTATCACAAAAACTTAACATGAAAATTTACGCCGCCGCCGCCCCCGTCGCCGCCGCCGTCATACTTTGTACACATATGTCTCGCTTTCCGCGCCTTTCGTCGCGGGCGAGATAAAAATGAAGGCAGTATATTTGACAATACAACATTTTATTAGTCTGTTTTAAAAAACACGTTTCCTGGTCAGGAGCGACAACACGAACGTTGTCCAATAAATAAGTTGACAGAGAGGGACAAAATCTCCCAGTCTATGTTTTATAACTTGGGATCTTTGGCAGATGACCATTCAAAACAATATACATTGTACTACCAAAGCAGCCCATATTGTTAAAAAAAATTGTACTATTAGAACAGTTGAGCCAAATCAAGTGTTTACCACAGAGTGGGCTCTCCACAAATCGGTAATCAGTCAAATTTTTCATATATAGAAGGGGCATTCCCCCGATAGATCTCTTATCTTTGTTTTTTTTTTGGGAGAACAAAATAAAAATTAAAAAAAATATTTTGCTCTTGGATCCCTCATCCAAATACACTAGCTTTAGATCCTTTTACAATTCCTTGGGACGATATTTTTTTGCATACACATTTCCCTAAATTTTTTTGATGCCCAAAATTTTACAACATATTGAGCAGTACCAGTAACTGATAATTTTAATAGCCCCTCAGTGGCCACTAGAATTCAGAACTCATTCAGTTATTGATTGCACCTCCAATCAGACTTTCAATAAGGGAGAATTTGTTGAGTCTATCGAAGACCAAAATTCACCACCCAGATCCTGAAATGTTAAATTTGACAGCTATAGGCTTCTTTCAACAGAAAGGGTTTTCTGAATTAGCTACAAACCTACTCAATGAATCCTGGCGCAAGTATACACAAAATAACTAAACTATATTACAAAATAAAAAAAAGTTAAGTAGCTGGTGACTAGAGAAAAACAAATTGATCCCTTTTCAGCTCCTATAAATCAAATAGCTGACTTTTTGGCTTATTTATTTAAAATAGGATTACAATACAGAACAATATTTAGATATCTATCCATGTTTTCAGCAAAATTATTATCTTGTAGGTCAACATCCTTTATATATTCAAGATTAATAGTAGGAGTTTTTCATTCTATACCTCCTAAAAGAAAATTTTATCAGAAAGGGATTTTTAAGTTGTTCTTCAGGCTTTAGAAAAGGAACCCTAAGAACCCTTAAGAGAAATTTATTTGAATTACATAACTTATAAAGCAGTATTTCTTGCAGCTATTACAACTTTTAGACGTAGCGATTTACAAAGTCTAAAAATTGATCATGAATCCATGAAAGTTCAGGGAAAAGTATAACTTTCATAAGACTTGGTCTTTCCAAACAAGATAGACAAAACTCTTTGGGGCAAGAATTTATGTTCCTTGATTTCAAGAAAAGAGTTTCTGGATCAAAAGAGCAATTTCTATTTTTTTGCAGAAAACAAGTGATGTTAGACAAAATTTAGATGCATCTAATGAAGTTAAATTATTCATAGCAATTTAAGAACCACACAAATCAGTTAAATCTGTAACTATTTCAAATCGGGTTGTTCAAACGACCAATGAAGCATATTCAGATATCAATTTAAACATGTTAAAAGTAAAGGCTTTTTCATCTGATGCTATAGCTCCTAGTTGGGCATTATTTTAGGGAGCAGTCAATATTAGATGCTGCAGATTGGTCATGTGAATCTACATTTGCAAGTTTTTATTTACGAGATTTATATGCCCACAGACTTTTACAGTGATTTTTGTGTCATTTACAATACAAATGTTTGTAGATATGTAAATATTATTTTACAGCGAAAATTTATTTACTGATCTATTACACATAATTAAAGATTGAGAAAGATATTTATTAATTGATATATGTTAAAGTTGGACATACATGACATAGACATATATTTATATCTATACTGTATTTACAGAATGATGAATATTTGTAACCTGTAAATAGTACCAGATTATGTTTTTGGTGGAAGAGTTTTTACCTTGTTTGTTGTGAAAGCATTTTAATCTTACATGTATTTTTGTGATTATGGCAAGAAATTCTTTGAATTTTAAATTTGAAGTTTTGAATTTGAAGTATGAGTTTTTTAACTTCTAGAATCTTGAAGTAAGAAATTTTCACATTTCACCACCTCCAATAATTTACTGCTTAGAAATCAGTAATTATTCTATATTATATATGTTATTCAGCGTAAGAATATTTATCTCGTTTTATTTATAAAATTGATATTTTTGAAATCTCAAGAAGAGATTTTAAAATTAAACTAAAGAGTCGAAAAATATTTCATGGCGGAAGAAATGACGTTTATGACGTCAGTATCATACATTTATACGACCTCAAAATAGTTTGCGTTGGTATAATATACCAATAAGTGTGTCAACGGATTTGACGTAGCTTCTTCCGTTTCTGAGCTTTAAGGGGTCAAAGGGGCTTAAATAACAATTTTCAAAATATGTTATTTTTTTTTATGTGTTTTTCTTTTTATGTTTTTTTTATTTTTATGTGTTGGATTTTAATTGGTTCATTTCTTTGGATTCCTTTTATCGTATAGTTAAAGTCATTAATACTGGGGAAAGTGGACCGCATAGGCTTATTGAATTTTGTTTTCTCTTTGTATAAGGGACCGACCATTTAACTTAAAGGGGGGTTATGGGTTTTTTTCTGCATAGAAAATTTTTTTCGCGCTGTGCGCGAAAAAATTTATTTATTTTTTTAACTAGTATAAACAAAATATTTTTTTTTAAAATAAGCATTATTTTTTGGGGCAGAAGGCCCCATTCAGAAATTTTTTTTTCACCATTTTTGCAGCAAAAATATATTTTTTCACCTGAAATCAGCATTAGAATATTTTTTTCAAAAAAAAAAAACCATAGACCCCCCCCCCTTTTCAGGTTAAATGGTCGGTCATTAATGTGTTTTGTATAATGTATTTTGTTTTTGCATTTTATTTATCCCATCAGCCCTCAGGGCCATAAATGTGCATTTATGAATAAAGTTAAAGTAGTATGTTGACAGTTGACCAATTTGACATACCTCTTACCATTTCCAATCCATATCAGCGGGAAATCTAGTGGTATAAAATTATCTCCCACCTAGAAAAACTCTTCTGTGACTCAATACTTTTTCGGAACAAATTAACAGCATGGCGACGAAAATAAACAATCAACAAAATGTCAAGATTTCAAAAGAAATAAACAAATACAATATTAAGTGAAAACGTCATTCAGTTCGAAGATCTTTACTTTGTAGTTAAAAAGTGATTAAACTTGCCCCCAAGAAGAGGTTATATGCGAATTCCTTGCATGATGTACTGTCGTGATGAATATTTAATGAACACACTGGTCAAAATCAATTGCTATAGGGCGTTAAAATGCATGTACCCAGACAAGATTATATGTACAGATAGATTTTTTAATATACTTTATTTATAGGTCAATTTAGTAACGATTTCTGCATCAGAAACGCTAAGATCCAAATCCAATTCTATGTTACTAGGCAAAATCATATCGTTTCGAAATAGCGCCATTTTCCTTTTAGCATCATGTATGCAAAGTTTGCTCTTAATCTATTCAGCAGTTCTCTAGAAGAAGATCTTCTGTTAAATTAAGTTCACAGCTGGTGACACTTGTTCAGCACCTGACAGGCATCATTCATGCCATGTTTGATTTAAATCCATTCAGTAGTTCACTAGAAGATCTTTGTGCGCATTTCTCATAGGGTCCAAGGCTGTGGGTCATATACAATGAAGCAATTATGACCGATCGGCACCTAAGTAAAAATGCTTAGTCAGCATCTCATAAGCATTATCAATACCAAGTATGGGTTAAAGCAGTTCGGTGGTTCTTAAAAAGAAGTTCTTTGTATGCATTTTACAACTGGGTCCAATGTTAAAATTCAGTTCCCAGCTGGAGGCCATGTTGTATGACGGATCGGCACCAAAGTAGCAACACTTGGTCAGCACCTCATAAGCATCATTCATGCCAAGTTTGGTTCAAATCCATTCATTTGTTCTCAAGAAGAAGTTCTTTGTATGCATTTTCCGATAGGGTCTAATGTTGAAATTAAGGTCCCCGCTGGCGGCCATGTTGGATAACGGATCGGCACCAAAGTTACAACACTTGGTCAGCACCTCATCAGCAACATTCATCCCAAGTTTGGTTCAAATCCATTTGATTGTTCTCAAGAAGTTCTTTGCATGAATTTTCCCATTACGTCAAATAGTAAACTAAGGTCCCCGCTGGCGGCCATCTTGAAAGAGGTCGGAAAACTTGAACGTGTTCAATAAAATATAGTCCTTAACATGCTGAACATTTTTCCAATTTAAACTTGATCTCTATCTCAAAGCGTTTTTGAACAAAAAGTAAAAAATCACGAAAAATTTGACCAATAAAGGGCCTTGGATTTTCTTCAAAATATCCATGTGGGTAGATCTTAACATGCTGAACATTTTTGCAATTTAAACTTAACCTCTATCTGTTACAGTTTTTTAATAAAAAATAAAAAACATCAAAATTTTGAAAATTTTACGGAAAAAGGGCAATAACTCTTAGACGGGTCATCAGATTTTCTTCAAAATTTCAGCATGGGTAGATCTTCTCATGCTGATCATTTTTTGTCAGATTTTTTATATCTGTAACGGTTTTTGAGTTATTTGCCAAAAACTGTAATTTACCACTATGTTCTATTTTTAGTAACGGCAGCCATGTGGTTTGACCTAAGACATACAAAATAACAAATTTGAAACTAGATACCCTAGTAATGATTCAGTTAAAGTTTGGTTTCGTTTGACCCAGTGGTTTCAGAGGAGAAGATTTTTGAAAGTGAGCTAACGACGGACGGAAGACGGACGCCAAGTGATGGCAATAGCTCACCCTGGCATAGCCAGGTGAGCTAAAAATGTTTTAATTATAGTCCAAAGGGGGTTTTCAAAATTGTAAAAACAATTATGCTAGTTATTCCCAAAAATGATGACATAGTGCACATGTTTGTGTGGTGTCCACTTAATAACTTTTCGAAATCTTGGATGTGAATTCGATAAACATTGACCATTGACTGATATCTATTTTAACTTCATGAAATTTTAACGTGCTAAAAATAAAGTTGTTTGAGTATTTGTCAAGTCTTAAATCATGACTTGTGTCTTGATGGCATGAACATAACATGTTTCTGTTTTGTATTAAACCATTTGATCGTTTTACTAATAAATAGAAATATCACAATTTATTTTAAGAACTCAACAGTTTTGATAGTCTCTTAGAGTAAAATGTTAAGGCTCTATTACAAACTTTTTTTGTTATGTTTGTAACTCCAGGTAGCAACGCCTATTGAAGTTATGAACAGAACAGTAAAATCAAACCTTAACAAACTTATTTCAAAGAAGAAAAAATCACTGAAAATCTTATGAATCTAAAAGGTCTGTCATTATAAACAACCACATTTAACTCCAAAATGATTAATTTCTAAACAAAGCGGTGTTCTGTTTGTAACAAATGACACAAATTGCAAATTTGAATTTTAGTGTCCTATTTACGAACACAACATTTATATGGACTTCTTTAACTTAAATATTGGACAAGATACTTTTAATAGCCAAAATCTGATGATCTATGGGAAAAAAGGGTCATACTTAAGTGTTTATGACATGATTTTGGAATTTGAAAGTTTTACAACTGTCCTTTATTGGCTGTCTTTGTAAAATGTGTCCGGCAAGTCTGTGTCATATCTAAGATGGCCCTTATGGGAAAACACATTCAAAGATCTTATCATGTGAACAACTTTTCCTATTGGAACCAAACTTGGTTTCAATGATCCCTTGATTGCCCACTTTGAAAAATATGTCCAGTACGTCCACATTAGATTCAAGATGGCCGCGAACGGGAAGCATGGTTTTACATAGAACCCTATGGGAAATCCATACAAAGATCATCTTTCCTGACAAATTGGGCCATATTACATTGAGGTATATTATCATATTAGAAAAGAGACCTTTTATCGTTGAAGTTATCTTTACTGTTTATGCCAGCCTTAGACCAGGTGAGCTACAGAGTTTGAGAGCCCCTAGTTCAGAGGGAGATTCTCCAGTGTTCCCACCCTTCTTTCCCCTTTCTTTCGCCCCTTCTCTCCTTTCCGCCGCCCCATTCTCCCGGTCTACCTTTACCTTGTTCGTCCCTCGTTTATATTCAAAAGAATTGCATGTATTGTTAATGAAGCGTCCATATAAAACCTTCAGTTAATTCAATATTTGTCTTTTCTAGTAAGAGGGGAAACCAGAGCACCAGAAGGACCCACACGATCTGTGGATAAAAATGGCGATGAAACAACAGTGGAAGATAGTAAGCATAATATATTTTCTGGATATTTTTAACTGTAGGAGTTATTGCGCAGAGGCATGGACACCAATAGTAACCACCGTGTTTTTGAAAAAGATCATTTTGTGTCCAAAATCACATTAACAAAACACCATATTTAAATAAAACCCGTACTAATTGTATGTGAAGAATTCATTGTTTGTTTTTCATCTTGAAGTCAGCATGAGGTCTCCAACAATGAGCTTTCCTCATACTTCAGAGTACGTTAAAGACGGATCCTAGCTAGGACTTGATCGGAATTCCGAATTAATTGCTAAATGTCTAGAAACAACGCTATATCCATCGTCCCTTGTTTTCTATTGTAGATTTACGATACAATGTTTTTTTTTGTTTTTGTTTGTTTTTGTTTTGTTTTTTGTTTTGTTTTTTTAACTTGTGGTCTTTCTACATCAGACACGAGGAGGAATGTGGTTTCTCTTATGAAGCAACACACATATCCTTGAGCATCGTCCCTTGGTGTCTTTTGTAGATTTACAATTTGTTGATATTGATATTATTATTATTTATGATGCATGCGTTTGTACTTACAAAAATTTTAAAAAATCTGATAATGTATTTATACCACGTCCCTTGTCTGGGTTACAGGCATACATATATACAATTTATACATATTAACTTGTTGTATCTGAATTATGAACGTTAAATTTGTAATTGCCCCTTGAGGGACCTTGATTGGAATAAATGTATCTTATATCTTATATATCTTATATCTTATTCTTTTTTAGTCGTGGTTGCCGGGTAGTCCACAAACGTAAAATTAATTGTCAAGTTGTTCAAAGCATATTAATTATATATAAGTTAATTTCATAAATAAAACGAGATAAATATACTTACGCTGAATAACATATATAATACAGAATAAGTTCCGCGTTTAATCATGTCCATACCGCAAATATTCCAGAGATTACTTTAACTTCCGGTAATATGAAAAGAACTCACCGAAAATACAGGTAAGTTCAGTTTGAATTTTTGCGTTTAATTGCAAAGATCATGTTCATATTTCTTGATATTTTTTTTCATCAGAGTATTTCAAATTTGTTTATTTGTTTGTGACTTCGACTCTTTATCATAGATGAGTCGGAAAGAGTGAATGATTGACGTCAATGACTAGAATTTTGACGAGTCGCCATTTACCTAGTAAACAAAACGTTTATGTAGTAAGTCTGACACTGCCAGTGCTAGAACTACAGGACTAATCATCAGGTAAAAGAAATGGTTGTTTAAACGGCAATGTAGACCGATTTTTTCAAGATTTTCGAAGTCTTGAAAATAACTTGAAGTTTGATCAACTCTTTGCTATGTTGGCAAACGATCAGAATAGGGATATTTTGCCCAGATCTGATTGTAATGATAAGGATAACCTCCCAACAGGGGAACGTAGACCATACGATAGCAGGGATAACTTCCCATCTGGGGAAGGTAGACCCAATGATAGACGTAAAAGAGATTTTGTCTCCCAGCGGGAGCAAAGACCTGTATATTGTCTCTTGAACCTAATTTTGATGAGGATTTAGGGTCTCATAGAGTACCCAGAATTTATGATTTAGATTTAAGGTCAGAAATATCATTAGAGGTACGAGATTATGAATTTGATGATAGGTCAGATAATGCTTGTAATAAGAGTGTTTCTAGAGACAGTCCAGTTAAACAGAACACTTCAACAGACACCACTTATCACAAATATGAATGATTTATTAAACACATATATGTTCAAGGTGCAGATGAACATGAGACACAAAATTTTAATATACAAATAACTTCTGTTGAGCAGAAAATGGAGTTTTTTGTGTCCAAGTTGTTTAACACGTGTAACAACCATGACAACATTAAACTAACAAATAATAATACTAAATAAATAAAATAAAATAATGTTAGTCTAATTGTTGATTAGACATGTTAGGCTCAGATGAACATTTTAGAAAATTCCTCAGCTGGCATTTTTAATATCCAGCCATGATGTCAGCATTTAAAGAGGAGTACAAAAATTGCTTCCGTTTTCATAACAGCTCTGTAAAAGTATCTACTTTAGATGATATACATGAACCCATGTTGAGACAGACTCATGGGAAAACAGTGGTTAAAACTTGGTGTAGCCATAGACAACTCTTTCTCAAACTCTAAAGAACATAGAGAGGCTGGGTTTCCAAAAGGCCATTTGGGGGCTAGAATGAATATGTTATCATCAAATAAGGTTTCTTGTTGCAGACCTTAGAGACTGATAATTATGTTTAAGACAATATTAATGTATATCAGATTATCAAAGATGTCTTTGCCATATCGTCAAAAACATAAGACCATTCAGGCAGAGCAGGAGCTTATTTTCACCTAATGCGCTGTAAAGCAACGACTCATGACTCTGGTCTAAATACATTAAAATAAAAAAATAAAAAAAACGTAAGGAACAAAGACCAACTTTCTGGTCTTTACCTGACTTTATTAGAAAATTA